>VDCT01000100.1:0-20766 GCA_009763385.1 Coix lacryma-jobi var. lacryma-jobi
GGCTCGTGCGCATGGGCTCCCTGGCCATCACTGCGAGGGCTGGGACCTCGTCGGCCAACGTCCCCCGCGAATACCTGCGATACAAGCTTTCCACCAACCAGGCTGGGTGGGACGACCATTGGTTCTATCTGCGGAATGAAGATGGTCTCTTTCCGCAGTACACCGGCAGGGTCCTCGCTCAACGCCCGGAGAAGTGGACCTGGGGCGTCGCGGCGGAAAGGCAACGCCACCTGGCCCCGCTGATGAAGATGATGAAGACGCTGGTGGATGAGAAGAAGTTGACCGTGCAAGCGGTCATTTGGGCGTTCCACCAGCGAAGAGTTCTCCCGCTGGCGGACCGCCCCCTTCTTATGCACGAGATGGGGCCGGAGGCCGAGCTCGAGGCGCTTAATCGATCGAGGATGGCCGAGGAGAGGCTGTCCCGGAACGAGGGCGTCTCCCGGGTGTCAATCACGATTCAGGGGCCGTTCATCCCCGAGTACACCCACCTGGTCGCCATGGCACCCGATGAGGGGTGTCTCGACCTGGTGAGCCTCCCTCGAGCTGAGCTGTTCCGAGCCCCCTCCCCCTTTCTCCTCCTTCGAACCTTTTGCATTCTTCTTGTGGTTTGTCTCGTCACGCTTCTTCTTTTTTCAGGGGGCGTTTACTTGTCGCGCGTCGAGGCCCCCGGTGAGGGAGGACGCCGCGGATACTCAGGTGAGGCGCCTTTCTGCTCAGAAAGACAAGGAGAGCAAGGATGCCAGGAAGAAGAAAGAGAAAAACAAAAAACCTGCGTCGCTTGGCTCGGGAGCAGAGGCTGGCGAAGGCTCGTCGCAACCGTCAGCCTGGAGACGGGTCCCCCGAGCTGAGCTCCTCGAGCTCGGAGGAGGAGAGCGATGATGAGGAGGAGAGCGACGACGAGGGGATGGACGCGCGCCTGAGGCGCGCGGGGGTCGTCGATGACAGGGCTGACCGCTCCTCTGTGCAGGAGGGTATACTGGAGGTCCCCGCGGCGAAGGGACCGCGCAGGACGCAGCCGCGGAAGGCGGCGCCGATCCCCGCCTCGTCGGGGGCCCAAGGTCCGTCGAGCTCTGCGCCGGCCGTGCCCCGGTCGCGAGGAAGCCCTGAACCCGGAGCGCCTCTGCCACAGCACCAACGGAGGCCGCCCCTGTGCCGGCCCAGGCGGGAGGTCTCGAGAGGGGTCGAGCCTCGAGGGGCAGTGACCCCATCGGGAGGGGCTCCGGGTCCGACCGCCGCGAGCTATCGAGGTCGGGGTCGAGCCCGCGGAGGAGCGGGCGCCAGGAGGAGGTGTCGAGTTCGTACTGTGACAACCGCTCTTGAGCATAGGTGAGGTAGCCGAAGCTTTGAATAGGGTGTTACCACAATCCCCCTTTGTAACCCGCACTCTTTGTTTTAGTCTGTTCTCTTCTTCTTTGAGCTGGGTCATGGAGTCCTTTGATGTAGGCCATGATAGGTGCTCTCCAATCCTCCCGCACTGATTGCGCTGATCAGCTTTTATGCTGACTTCGGAGGCTTTCGAGGCTGACCGAGTGGTAACCGCTAAACACATCCGGTGTAAGCTGTAGCTTGGCTGTGCGGTCTGCTTGGCTAATGCAATCAGCCTCGCTGTTTCGGTTTCTGATAGTGCTTTTTACAGTTATGCCGAGGAAGAAGGATTCTAACCTTCGGACATATTGAAAATATTTTTGGAGCTCTGGATCCTTTGCTTTGTAGTTCTTTTCAATGTGCCCCGCAATGACTTGAGAGTCTGTGTTGATAAGTGCCCTTCGGACTGAGAGCGATCGTAGTCTTGAGAGTGCCAGAATCACAGCTTCGTACTCTGCAGAGTTGTTTGTGCACTTGAAGTCAAGCCTTCTTGCGTATCTCAGCTTAGACCCGGAGGGCGAGATTAGAATGGCTGAGGCACCGGCTCCGGTTGCAAACCCCAGGCCCCGTCGACGTAGACGATCCAAAACTGGTCCTGCTGGCGGCTCACCGGGGCGAGGGTTGGGTGTCCATTCTGCTATGAAATCGGCCAGCACTTGTGATTTGATTGCTGTTCTGCCAACGAAGGTTACAGCATAACTGTTAAGCTCGACTGCCCATTTTGCTATTCTTCCAACTGCTTTCGTTGTTTTTGAAAATGTTCTCGAGAGGGTACGACGAAGGTACGTGGATCTCGTGCGCCTGGAAATAGTGCTTGAGCTTTCTTGATGCCATAACGACGGCGTATGCTATTTTCTCAAGCTCCGAATAATTTCTCTTGGGCCTTCGAGGGTTTCTGAATATAGTAGATTGGGGCTTGTCTAGTCTTGTTGTTTCGCGGAGCTCCTTGATGAGGACTGCACTTGCTGCGTGTGGCGAGGCTGCGACGTAGAGTAACAATAAGTCTCCCTTGCTTGGGCTGGTTAGGGCAGTCAAGCTGGTCAGGTACTTTTTCAATTCTCGAAGGCCTTTTGCTGCTGGGGGACCCCAGTTTAATGGAGCGCTGCTTCTGAGCGTTTCAAAGAAGGGTAACCCTCGCTCTGCGGATCTTGAGATGAATCTGCTAAGTGCTGCTAGGCGACCGGTCAGACGCTGAGCTGCTTTCTTGGTCGCCGGAGGTTCCATGTTCATGGTGGCATCAATCTTCTCAGGGTTAGCTTCGATTCCTCTGGCTGAGACGATGCAACCGAGCAATTTACCTTCGCTTACTCCGAAAACGCATTTTTCTGGGTTTAGTTTCAGTCCGACGGACCGAAGGTTGCTGAACACCCTCGATAAGTCTGGTATGTGGTTTTCTTTTAGTTCACTCTGGACAACTAGGTCGTCGACATAGGCAGAGACGGCTTGCTCATCCTTGAAAACTTCTGAGGTCATGCGAGCGAAGGTTGATCCTGCATTTTTCAAGCCTTCTGCCATTCTTCGGAAGCAAAAGGTGCCCGAGGCTGTGATAAAACTCGTTTTTTCCTCGTCTTCTTCGTTCATCCAAATTTGATGATAGCCTGAAAAGCAATCAAGGAGGGATAGCATCTGGCAGCCTGCCGCTCTGTCAACGAGGGTGCTTATGTTTGGGAGAGGGAAATCATCCTTCGGGCAGGCTTTGTTCAAGCAAGTGAAATCCACGCACATTCGTCATTTTTTGTTCTTCTTTTGGACTAGGACCACATTTGAGAGCCAAGTTGGGTATTTGACCGGGCGGATGACGCCTGCGTCCAACAGCCTTTTTACCTCAGCCTTCGCTGCCTCCTTTCTTTCTTCTGACATCTTGCGAAGCTTTTGCTTGATTGGGCGATAACCTGTTTTGATGTTCAGGCTGTGCTCGATCATTGATCTGTTGACTCCTTTTAGGTCTTCAGCGGACCACGCGAAGGTGTCGGAATTTTCTCTGAGGAAGGTGACGAGGTTGCCTTCTGACTGAGGGTCTAGATTGGCTGATATGAGCACCTTTCTTTCGGTGTTACCCTCGAATAGTTGGACCTATTTTGTTTCCTCCTTTGGCGCTGCCTTCAGTTTGTCTTGCAGACTTCACCCTCGTCGTTGATAGCGGGGGTTTGTGGTTTTGACAGATTGTGTACATTGCGTTGCCCTGGGGCTACGTTTCCTTCAGCTGTTCTCGCAATGTCCTGGTCCCCAAATACTGCGACCACACCCTTCGGAGCGGGAAACTTCATGCATAGGTAGGCGGGGTGGATAACAGCGTTGAATGCGTTTGTGACCCCTCGGCCAAAAATGGCATTGTATGGGTAAAACATATCAACGACATCGAATGTGATGTGCGCAGTCCTGCAGTTGATTTGGTCGCCGAAGGTCACAGGCAGGGAGATTTTTCCAACGGCCCTCACTTGTTGACCACCGAAGCCGTATAGGGGGTTGTCAGCAGGTTGCAGAAGGTTCCTATCAAGCTTCATGTTATCGAAGGTTGAAGCGAACAAGATATCGGCGGAGCTTCCTGTGTCGATCAGTATTTTGGTGACGGTCCACCCAGCGAGGTTGGTTTCGATCACCATAGCATCGGTGTGAGGGTAATCTCTCAGCTTCATGTCACTAGAATCGAAGGTTATGGGGATGTCAGACCAACGGCCGAATCTATGGGGTCCTTCGACGGCTACGTGGTGGACTCGTCTGGCATGTTCCTTCCTCTGCCGTTTGTTACCATGGTCTTCATTTGAACCTCCGGTGATAGCTAGAATCACACCGAAGGTTGATGTTGGATTGTTGATGGTCGTTTGGCTCGGGGCTTCGGCTTTGACAGGTTGTGGTGCTGGTAACGCGGGGATTGGCGGTGGTGGTGGCAGAGCGTTGTTGGCTTGGTAGGTTGTTGTAATTTGGTTTTGGGGGGTAGTTGGGTATGTGACTGTGTAAGGTGGGTTTTGGCGTTGTGGGGTGGTGGTTGGCTGATAAGGGGTTTGGTTGTAGAGTGGGTGGTGAGTGTAAGAGGGTTGTTGCGAGGGTAGGCCGTAGTTTATGGGGGTGTATTGGTATGGGGGATTTGGTGGGTGGAAACTTGGTTTCCTGGTGTGGTTGATGGTTCGGGTGTCGGACGAAGCAGGTTTCCTGGATTCCTGGTATTCTTTCCCTTGGCGAAGCATTCGCATTGCTTTGTTGTGTGTCCCTTTCCCATTCCACAGAAGTGACAATACATTTTGGCAGGATCTCGCTGCTGGTACCCCGCTGATTCGGCGGAGGTGGCAAAACCTGCGGGGCTTGGTTGCTCGGGGGTTGAGCGTTCCGTCTTTGATCTTCGCAATTTGTTGCTTTGTTGATTGCACCGACGTTGCTTTGCTCTTGGCGAAGGTTGCTTTCTCTCGGTTGAGGCCTTGGCTGTGGCCTCTGCTGAGACCCTCCGAGCATCGGACTTCGCTCTGAAATCCATATCAGCTCTACAGTATCTTTCCATTGTTTCATGCAACTCTTCGATTGAGTTTGCCGGTTTTCTGGCAAATTTTGAGGAGCATGGTCCTGGGCGCAGGCCACTGACTGCAGCGAGGATGACAGCCTCGTCAGATATCCCCGGGGTCCTTGCTCTGATTTGAATAAACCTTCGCCAGTAATCTTGGAGCGGCTCGCGCTCTTCTTGCTTGCAATTGAACAGCTCGATGGGGTTTGACGGGGCTGGAGTGATGCCCTTGAAATTTGTACACAGCTTGTCTCTGAGGGTGGCCCAGGAATCCACAGTTCCGGGGCGAATGTTGCTGTACCATGTTTGGGCGATGTCTCGCAGAATGATGACAAAGGATTTTGCCATTGTTGATTCATCACCGCCTGCTGCGGCAACCGCTGCTTCGTAGCTCATGATGAACTGGCGAGGGTCGGAAAGTCCATCATAGCGAGGTAGGTTTTGTGGATTGTAACATGGTGGCCAGGGCTGGGTTTGGAGTATTTGGGAGAGTGGTGACTTTGGATCATACGGCATTTGGTGTTGCTGATGCCTTCGCTGAATGCGAAGGTTTGTCTCTCTCTCATTCGGGGTGAAGGTGGCGGAAGTTTGGTTGTCTATGAGGATGAGGCTGCGGGTGAAAGGGTGGTGGTGGGGGTGGTGGATGGCAGCGAAGGTTGTCTTGACTCTGCTCATTCCCCTCCTGCAGCGGGGGCATCTCCTCATTGTTCCAGCCTTCGGCCTCGGCTTCTGCCTCAGCAAGGGATTCCTCCATTCGGCGAAGCTGCTCTCTGGCCTCGTCTGCCCTCTGTCTGATCGAGCGCAGTCGGTTATGCCTCTCAAGCTGTTCCAGGCGCCTCTTCTTCTCTTGCAGCTCAGCCTCGAGCCTTTCAAGGGCCTCAAGGCCCATCTCTTCTTCTTCTTCTCCCTCTCCTCCTCCCGAAGTGTGTGGGTGCGGCTGCGTCGCCACTTGGACCTGGGGGCCCAGGGATTGGGGTTCCGAGGTGACGTTCTCTCTTCCCGAGGGTTGCACAATTTCCTCAGCAGGCGGGACCACCGCCGCCGTCTCTCTAGCAACACGCTGGTCCCTCGTCGAAAGCGCTCTCCTGTTTCCCGCCATTTCGTTCCCCACGGTCGGCGCCAAATTGTTGGGAACGCACTTGCTCCACCTCCGCACTTGTGCAGGGGGAAAGGCGAAGGCGGCCAAGCGTCGGAAGCGGTGGCGAAGGTAAGGCGGAAGTGGAAGATGCTCAATTTCCCAAAAAAGCCGTCCCATTACACTGTTCACCCCCTTGGTATTTATAGGGAATGCCAAGGGGCACGGGCCAAATTACAAAAGGGTACAGGGAAGATTCCTCACCTCCACGCAGGGAGGAAGGGCAAAAGCGTAAATACACAGCTGGAGCGGAAACCCTAATGGGCCACCCTCCGATGCGCCGCCACCTGGTTCTTGTTCACCTTCGGGAAAAGGTGCGGAGGTTTTGACCTTCGGCTGCGTTCGCCCTTGGGCCCGCCCCCCCCCCCCCCCCCCCCCGCCATCTGCCGGACCTCCGGCTTCACTTGCCTTCGGGGGATAAGACCGAAGGTTTGACCTTCGGCCGTGCTCGCCGGACCTTCGGCTTCGCTCGCCTCCGGGACAGCGCACACTCGCCGCTTGCTTGAACCTTCGCCCCAAGCGAAGGAGGCGTTGTGAGCCGGCGAGGGTTTCCTGCAGTGCGACCGTCGACTTAGACCTGCATGGAATGCAACAAAACGACGAGGGTTGGACCCGCATCCGGGGGTCAGGGTAACGGTCCCTAGTAGGAGAGGGACCTCGCAAGGACAACAGGCATTGCGCGAGGGTTAAAGTCGAGCACCAGTTCGAGCGGCGCTTCTGCCGAGGGTCCTTTCCCCCAACAGAGGCGGGAGCCAGAGGCCCGCGCGGTGGAGTTGGGCCACGCCTGCGTCAAGCGGGGAGGGGGTGGCGTGTCGGGGTGGTGGGCTCGGCCCGGGGCGCGGGGGAGGTTGGGCTGGCCGGCTGCGGGCCGAAAGGAGAAGGTGGGAGAGAGGGTTGGGTCCAGTTTGCCATTTTCTTTTCTTTTCTTTTTCTTTTCAAACTTTTTTTTAAAATTCCTTTTGAATTCAAAATCAAATATTTTTTAAATCAAAATCAGTTTTTAAACTTTTGAAATATTTTTTCCCTAGGTTTTGAACATAAAGTTTTGAGTTTGAAAGTTTATAAAACTTTTATTTGTTTTCTAAATAGAATAAAAATCGATTCGCCCTATACGGGTTTAATAAAAAATTATTATTCACCCAATAAAAATTATGCAATGGCATGAATACAACAAACATCTGGATCGATTTTTCCTCCGTCTAGGATTTTGGCAATTTCTTTATTAAATTCTTATTTGTTTTAATTAATTAAACACCCGGAGTGTTACAGTGAGACAAGAGGGGCTCGAGCCCCCTACCGCTCCCGCTTCCATGAAATCTGTTGAAGGGTCGTGGCGCCGCCACGCCGTCTTGCTCTGGCGGCTACAAAAAGCAGGGTCGTGCGGTAAGTGTCCAATAACCATGCATGATCATGCCATGCAGTCAAGCTTCTAGAAGTCTAGTCTGCATTAATTAGCTTAGGGACAAACTTAGTATTCTAGATGGCTAAAAAATTCCACGGATATGGTTCCTTCAAGCACAGTAAGGTCAATCTCAATGGGGTTTCATTTGAGTTTCATTTGCATTAAATATGCTGCCACATAAGCGTTTTTGATGACATGACATTGCATTTAACAAGAAAGAGAAGAAATAAGTTTCATCTAGATGAAACTCTCTTGGCACGAATACCAACTCTCTATGAGTCATGGAATTTAATGCCCATGAAACTTGAGAATGAAACTCTCACTCTCAATAGAGAGTTTCATTCAAGTTTCATTTTATTTCATATTTCATTTTATTTCATATGACATGACAGTCTTGGAAACAACGAAATAAAACTCACCATTGAGATTGACCTAACAAACCACAAACTCATGATAGGTCTTCAATTTGTTGTAGCGTTGTAGTTCAGTCCCTCCTAAAATTTCTCCTGGCTTCGTCCCTCATCTGATATGACATGTAGGGCCGTCCCAATTATTTTGAGGGCCCTTGGGCAAGTTAGTAAAGGTTCAGCGATCTAACTTTTTAATATGACAAAAACTAATTTGTAACATACATCTAACATGTTTAAATAAATAAATATATTGATAAAAAATAAAGAAAACTAGAACTCTATAATAGTAACATGGAACATAGAAATTTAAAACAAATTATATGTGGCCTACATGCCTAAGCACTCAAAAAATCCCTAGTTTTTGTGCCCTCGATTGCTCCCTTACTGGATGAATGGATCAACTATGGATGCAAATTGCTGGTCGCTTGATGTCTATATGAATTGAATTAAAATAATATAAAAAGTAAATTGAAGTTATCAACTCGAACTGTATTTGGTTGTAGAACTAAAATCAAGATGTCCAAGGAGTCTACTGTCTCCTCTATCTTGTTTGGTTGTTTTTTTTTTTTTTTTTTTTTTTTTGCTCAGCGTCGTTGCCGTAGCGCTAGCCGCCGGTGGAGATTAAGACAAGACAAGATCGCAAATGATAGACACATACAAAGACGCAAAATCGTGGACTAGACATGGAAGTCTTGCCTGATTGACCTATTGTACTAATAAGTGAACTAAATAGATATCATATATTTTTTTTGAGTGAAGGATATACTGTATACATACATAATACATACACATTTATGGGCCCTCGGATGGTATGGGCCCCCGGCCGTCGCACAGCCCGCCCCTCCCTCTAGGACGGGCCTGATGACATGTTGAGTCAACAGCTTGGATGACATGAAGTTTGCTATCACTCCCTCCTCCCTCACTTCTCGTTCTTTTGCCCTGTTCCTGAGCATGCAAGGTGATGAGAACAAATGCTGGTAAGCAGCACAAGCATAGGAGACGGTGGCGCACAATGAAGGCCTGATGGCACGAGGCATAGTACTGCAGGGGTTCTACGGGAGATGTGGTGGTGTATGGGTCCAGAGACATCTTCTTTCTCTTATTTATTCTTACCCAAATTAACATAGGCATAGTTTTATTGTGTCCATTTAGCGCAAAGGGTAAAGGAGACAGAGATGAACTGAATAGAGCTCATTTCTAGAGGTGAACAAGGCGAAGAATAGCGGTGATAGTAGGAGTGACCAGTAATGGTGATGGGAGCACTGGAGCTGGGATATTAATATATTTTCTTTTCTAAAAAAACCTCAAATGCATTTTCTTGTCAAAAAACCCCCTCAAGTGCATTTAACTGTGGCTTATTTCATTCGCTTTGGCTCTCATAATAGCGCATAAGGCAATACCATATAGACAGGTGGCAAACTGGAAACACGTACTACTCAATAGCCAGTTGCAAGCAACCGCACCTAGTCCCATGCTAAGTTCCGACGTGGACGTGTCAGTCACAACTCATGAGCAATGCCCCTATGTTGGTTAGTTACCTATAGATATATACTTTGTAGGGTATTTGACATTATCGTAGGTCTATCTACTTGACGACGATGATGTATGTCGATAAAGTATAAATTAGTCCTAGGTAGAGGTAGCAGATCCATTCTGTTAACAACTTTGGAAGTATCGATGACGTCGGAGTAGTTACCATGGATGTCGATACAAGCGCCAGCTTCCAAGATCATTGATGACTTTCATTGCCGATGTCGACATAGAGCTTGTCATGTTGATAATGTATCGTGAAGCATGTCATTAGTGGTTATGATCTTTGCCTCTTCATCTCCCGTGATCAACATATAACAGATGAACATAGAAAATACAGACACAAAATATAGAAAGAATATTCTTTTATTCCTCTTGATAATCGTGATTAAACCATAGAGCTTCTAAATATATATAGTCCTCTCAAGACCTAAGACTTTAGTAAGAGTCCACGTACAAATAGACTAGAATTGAAATTTATTCTCCTTCTGTTTTATAATACAGACTCTGCTCGCTTGAGCTATTTAGTCGTTTTAATCCGTATAAATTAACTATTAAACATTATTTTTTCACAACAAATCAGTTGTATATGATTTAAGCTCAAGTAAACAGAGCTATAGTTTGTATGTTTTATAAAAGTACAGACGGGTGGCAACACCACCTAATGGCCAGCGGTGACCGTCGAGCGACCACGCTAGTCCCATTCATGGTAACCATGGTGAATACGAGCTTGGTTGGTCCTAATAAGTTGAGGCCCAGCGTGAATGCCATAGTCACCAGTCACGACTCACAAGTGATGCCTACTGAGAAGAACAAGACCGTGGGCTGCTCGATAGCAACGACTTCCACTATGTATATGAGTATATGACTGTCTGTACTCACACCCTATATATAATCCGAGTAAAGTACATGGCTGGTCCTCAAACTTATAGATGTGTGTTATCCCGGTCCTCGAACTCAGAAAGTATGTCATTTTGGTTCTTAAACTCTGTTTGGGCTCGTATACATCCAAACAGGTTTAGCCCCACATATCAGCTCTATCTCTAGTTTCTCACCTCTCTTACAGCCATGGTCGTCATCTCGCTAGCGCGCACTGTTCGCCATGGAAAGCTTCCCATCGAGCTCCTCCATGTTGTACTGGTCCATGTGCTCATGCAGTTGCGTCGGGGAAGGCGCAGCGCCGAGCTCGGCACCGGTGAGAGCGCGAAGGCAAGCTGCTCCCCGTGCTAGCGATTGTGCTCCTCACACCAGCAAGACGACGCCCCGAGCTTGGCACCAACGTGCCCCCACCGACGAACTCCATCTCGTGCAGGCGAGCGCGCGGGCCGTGGACCACGCGACGATCGGGGCAAGCAAGAAAGCATGTGCCGCCGGACGCTGCCACGTTGTGCAGACTCACGTGTGTTAGAAAACGAACGACGGTGATCGCCGACGGTGAGAACACGAGCAACGGCGGTGGGAGATAAACGCACGCGAACACTTGGAACGAACTGGACACAAAGGAATTGGTGCTGCCAAAAACTGCGCAGCGTTTTATGTTCTGTATATTGCTGATTTATTCGGAAGGAAAAAGATCATGCCGCCTATAGCGCGCACAACGCGAGAAAGTCTGCGCGTCCATCCCCACGCTCCCGCGTCGCCCGGCCATGGTGGACATGCTGCTAAAGAAATAAATCTGGTGAGGACCATCCGCACGAAGCACTGTGAGGATTGAGTGTATGGCAACTGGGCCGTAACCAAACATGGGAGGGAAAAGAATTAAAATAGACCCACGTTACAGTCACATAGTCCGCACAGAATTCGTATAGGGATGGTTCCCTGCCCTATTTTTTTCCTGCTCCTAACTGCAACTACTACTAGCGCGCGAGCACCACAAGCCGGCGTCTGCGCACGCAAGAAACAGGGGAAAACAAGCATGCAAACTATCCTATCTTCAGCACATAGGAGTAACTAAGGACGCGTTTGGTTGCCTGGTCAAGCTGGAACCAGGCCCTTCCGATGCAGGCTCTGTCCGTTTGGTTCTCTGGTTCATCTCCTCGGCCAGGCTCCACACATGCAAAAGACCTCTCTCGGCCTGGGTCTGAAAAAACGTGGGAATCGGCCGTTTTCTTTGAGCCAGGCTCCAGCGATGCAAACATGCATGCAGGGGGTGTGTTTGGGGGAACGTGCAGACACAAAGAAGCACTTTTGCTCTGGATGTTTAGGCAACCGAACAGCGTCTGAACAGAGCCTGTATGCATGTATACAAGAACCAAACAATGAGCTCTAGTGCGTGATGAGCCTGGTCAGAGCGGGCCTGGCCGCGGCAGGCGAGCCAGGCTGTGGCCGTCTGCAAACCAAACACGCCCTAACAACGTGCACTGCAACAAGGCACGAGCATACAAGCCTGAACGGGTATGCCTGACGCAGACATGCAGGTGAGGGCGCTGGCCTAAGCACGTGCTAGCTCCAGCTCAACAAATCCTTTCCAACATCTTCCTTTGAGTGCTTTACTGGGCACCGCCCGACACTACTTGAGATCGATGGCCAAGAAGAAATGTCTGAAGCTGCTGGGCGTGAGGACCTCGAGAAGTGCCTGAAACTGTTGGAGACCGCATCGGGGGCGAGCGCGTGCACCGCGCGTAGTGCCGCTGTCGTGGTTATGCTTGGCCGCGCCAGCTCCAGCTTACGCGACGGCTGCAACAAGGTCCATGACCATCAGTGCCAGCTCCTACGATGTCACGCCCACACCTTCCCAGCCGCAGCTGCGGCGTCGACGACGGCCCAAGCGTTGCCCACGCGACGGCGCCGCGCACGCCGGATGAAAGGAAGATGGTTTTTTTCCAGAACAACCCACGATGAGTTTATAAATATTTTGTGTCTAGACGAATTTGTATATAACCACCCTCTATTCCTCTCTTTTAAGCAATCAAGTCTTTGTGGCCACGGATCTATATCCGTTTGGATGAACATGAGACCCAAATAGAGTGTCATGGGTAGCCAACAGGCTGCCACCGGTCCAATAGGCTCAAGCGTCAGCACCGGCCCAATAGGCCCAAGAGGCAGTAGATTAGCCGCCAAGTTAGAGTTAGGTTTAGGGTTGGTTCCTTGTCTATATAAAGAGAGGCACGCCTGTCATTTGGAATCAAGCAATGAATTATGAACAAACAATTCTAGTCTCCCTCAATCTCTCAAGCTCTTGGCAAAGCATAAGGCCTAATTATCCCAAAATATGAATCGACATAACATCTGGTATCTAGAGTCAGTCGATTCTTCCACAGCCGCTGCCAATTCTCTCCATCTCAAAAAAAAACCAAACATCGATCCAGATCGCCAGCCGCCGCCAGCCGCCGCATCTCCACCACCACCCCGCCCTCTCCGCCTCCGCAGATCGCCGCTCGATCCACTTCCTTCCGATCCCCCACCACCACCAGCCGCCGCCACGACCCACCACCATCAGTCGCCGCACAGCCCACCACCGCCGTCCGCGCGGGTCCTCGCAACGTCGTCTTCGAGCGGACTATCGCCGCATCGTTCTTCGGCGCGACCCATCGTCGCGTACCTCCGCACCATCCGCCTCCGCGCGGGTATCCTCCGCGCCATCCACGAATCCGCGGCGCGAGTTCGCGTCGTCCGCGTCGTTCGCGCCTCCGCGCGGGTAATCTCCGCGCCGTCCGCGCGACCCCCCACGCATGGGTATTCTCCGCGCCGCCGGCGGGTCTTCTCCGCGTCGTCCGCGCAACTCCTCTGGGGCAGCGGATCCCTGAGGCCCCGCAACTATACGCCAACTCCGGCCCATTCTCCATCGAGCCGCCGCCGCCGCATTCAGCCATCACCCCTCGATAGATTTTCCTCAGTTTGATGGGACCTCTGATCCGGTGGCCTTCGTCAACAACTGCGAGTTCTACTTCCGCCGAGAGCGCATCATGGCGGAAGAAAAAGTATGGCTGACTTCCCGCAATTTCAAAGATGACGCCCGGGTTTGGTTCCTCCAACTCCAGGAAGCTGAAGGCACCCCGGCGTGGCGTCGCTTCACCGAGCTCCTGCACCTGCGCTTCAAATCGACTCTGTGTCCCGACCTGCTCCATCAGGTATCTCTTGGTGTAGACAACACCCTACGCATCTTTGCTGATGTGTCCACACAGCTGGATCGCATCAGGGAGCGTCTCCAGGCGAAGGACAAGGAGGACCGTGAACGTCGGGCGGTTGTACGCCTCCAAGCAGTAGCACGAGGACTCCTGGCACGCCGTCGAGCGCAGGCTCTTCATGCAACAAAAGCGTCGGAGGAGCAAGCAGCGGTGCGACTACAAGCTGCAGGGCGAGGTTTCCTTGTCCGACGTGTGATGCGGAAGATGCGCATGCTCCTCAGCTCATCACTGTCGTGCGTGTTCCTCCACTCGGCCTCAGCCATACGTCAAGCTGCTCCCATTGCAGGTGAGGTCAAGCATGGGCTCTTCCAGTACAGCGACCGTGCAGCACCGTCCAGCATCAGACATCAAGGGCTATGGCTGTCTCACTCATTTTGGGATCTGCGGTGGTGCTAGACGAATCCATAGAAAGAGTGGGCTGGCTCACGCTCCACCCTTCAACCCCAATGCAGCCAGCGGAGGCGCTCTTCCCATGGGATCCAGGAGGACATAGTTGTAGTCCAAATTTATTTCATATTTTAGTTTTAAATAACAGAGGTAAGCCGAGATGTAAAAGGTTTAACCCTAGGTCGCGTCGAATAGGTCCGCGGAAACTATCCAGCTTGAGGACGAGCTGGGTCTCCGAGGGCGGGGGAGATGTCATGGGCAGCCAGCAGGCTGCCACCGGCCCAATAGGCTCAAGCGTCAGCACCGGCCCAATAGGCCCAAGAGGCAGTAGCTTAGCCGCCAAGTTAGAGTTAGGTTTAGGGTTGGTTCCTTCTCTATATAAAGAGAGGCACGCCTGTCATTTGGAATCAAGCAATGAATTATGAAGAAACAATTCTAGTCTCCCTCAATCTCTCAAGCTCTTGGCAAAGCATAAGGCCTAATTATCTCAAAATACCCATCGACATAACATAGAGTTTAAGGACTCATACAACACACTTTTTTGAGTTTGAGGACCGGGATAACACATTCATACAAGTCTAAGGACCGGCCATGGACTTTACTCTATAATCCGGTACTTGCGCTCAGACATGTATAGCGGAGACGTACACTACCTGCATGGGGCACAACCTGTGTGAGAGGAGAACATGCAGCGCGGGTTCCACTTTTTCTCCTAACAAAAAATATTATATCTCACAAACCGAAAATCCAAATACACCATTGAATTCGTTATAATTAATTCTTCGAAACTAGATCTCTTATAGATATATTTAGATAAAGTGACAAGTGAGCCCATAGTAGATATAGGTTGATATAGAAGATGGATGAATGCGAAAAAAACGAATATAGAGGAGAGAATCTTGATGACTAGACAGTATAGAAGATGAAAATAGAGGAACGTGAGTGCAGATAATCTAATATCTATACTATTACGGGTCAGCATGCGTCTGATATAAGATGACTAAAATTTCACTTAATCCATCATAAATTATAATACATTTGGCTTTTTTTGACGCTAAATTTGATCACTCGTCTTATTCAAAATTTTATATAAAATATTATTTTTTTATTGTGACTTTGTTTATTAATAAAAATTCTTTAATAATAATTTAAATTTTACTTTATTTATATAATTTTTTTAAATAAGACGACTAGTTAAATTTGAAAACAAATAAGTCAAATGTCTTGCAATTTGGATCCAAACACCACCGGTGTGGCAAAGGCAATGCATTTGAGCTGGTGAGCCACGCGTCCATGGTATGCGCGGGAACCTCCCGCTCCTCGCTGCGGAGGCCGCCGCTGCGTCCAGCAATGGCGCCGCCCTCCCTCTGTCCCTCTCGCACACGAAGCAGCTCCACGCGCGCCTCATCGTCGCCTCCCCCTCCTCCGCCTCTGGTCCTGCCTACCTTCGCCTCCTAGTACTCCGCTCCTATGCCGCCCGCGGAGACCTCTTCTTCGCCCGCCGCCTGCTGGACGAGGCTCCCCACCCGGTCTCGCCGCTCCTCTACAACGCCCTAATCCGCGCCCACGCCCGCCGCCTCGACCTCCCCGCCGCGCTCGCGCTCTTCGCACGCATGCGCCGCTCCGACACTCCGCCCGACGCGCACACCTTCGCTTGCGTCCTCCGCGCCTGCGCCGAATCCTCGCGCCCGGATGCCGTCAAGGTCGTGCATGGTATCGCCACATCACGCGGCATGTGCTCCCGTCCGATTGTCCTGAGCGCGCTTGTCAGTGGGTATGCAAAGCTTGGCCTCGTGGACAATGCTCGCAGCGTGTTCGATGGATTGTGTGAGCCGGACTTGGTCCTTTGGAACTCCATGATGTCCGCATATGGGTACCAGGGAATGTGGTGTGATGGTCTCCAGATGTTTTCCGTAATGCGGAGAGCTGGGGAGCAGCCAGATGGGTATTCAATGGTTGGCTTAATCTCATGCTTCTGGAATCCGGAAATACTTGCATTCGGTCAAGCAGTTCATGGAATCTGTGTCAAGGGGGGTTATGACTCTGGACACCATGTGAGAAGCACACTTGTGTCGATGTACATGAGGTGTGGGTGTATTGAATCTGGCCAAAGCTTGTTTGGCAGCTTGCCCAATGCGGATTTGATTACCTGGTCGTCACTGATTACTGGGCTAATGCAAACTGGCAAGTACGAGGAGTCATTTGATTTGTTTCGGAAAATGTGCTTCACTGGTAGGAGGCCCGACAATATATTGATTGCTAGTGTTCTCTCGGTATGTGCTTCTACAGCTGCTATTAGCTGTACCAGGGAGGTCCATTGTTATGCAGTCAAGCTTGGAGCTGATATGGACATAAGAGTTTCTTCTTCACTAATGGATGCTTATGCAAAATGTGGTTTCACTGAGCTTGGATACTGGGTGTTCCGACAAATACCTAATAAGAACTCAGTCATGTACAACACGGTCATATCAAACCTTGGATCTCACGGGTTTGCAGCTAAGGCTATTGAAGTCCTAGATGAGATGGTTGATGATAAGCTCAGGCCTGATAGTGCTACTTTCTCCGCTTTACTTGCTGCTTGTTGTCATGTGGGACACTTGGAGGAGGGATGGAAGTTGTTCAGGAGAATGAGGGATGAGTTCAAGATAGTTGTTGAAATGGAGCACTATGTGTACATGGTGAGGCTTCTTGCAACATTTGGCCAGCTGAAGGAGGCATACGATCTTATACAGACAATGCAGATACAACCAGATTGTGGTGTGTGGGGTGCATTGCTTTGGGGTTGTTGTGTCCATCGTGATTCTAGCCTCGGCAGGATTGTTGCTGAAAAGCTCTTTGAACTCAATTCAGACAAAGCTGCTTACAGGGTTATGCTCTCAAACTTGTATGCCTCACAAGAGATGTGGTGGGATGCTGAAGAGGTTAGGGATGATTTATCAAAAGGAAATATGTACAAGAACACAGGGACGAGTTGGGTTGGCGGAGTAAAGAAATGATGGTACGCATTGTTAGACAGATACTGGTTAGGCCTTATTGGCCGGGTCTATTAGCTGCACCTGGGCCGTGAGCCCGTATGGTTTATATAGATTGGTTCTAATCTTCATAGGCAAGGATATCCACCGGTTGTACTACTTTTATAAACCGACCCTAGATAATCCTTGCCTATATATGTGTACATGTATTCCATAGCTTAATCAATCAATTATTCACCATGCAATTGTATTGCCTTCAGGCATCTGTCATTGAAAAGCATGTCAGATATCAAGTACATATGAACTCTATATTTTTATGTTCTGCTAGATCAGTTCTGTACTCAGTCTTTCCTTATAATCATGGAAGGTTCTTTTGCATTCATGAAATTGGTTACATGTTAATTATGTGGGATAACCTAAAATTCATAGAACTAATTACCATAAACCCTCATGTGACTGCATTTCCTTGCACCTCAAAATGCTAGTTACATGAGAAATTTGTTGCCTATTTTCTGCTATGGTAGATTTACATGAAGATCACTCCAGTGCCAATAAATTTGTAATTGTCATGTTTAATATTGCACTACCTTAATTTCCTTGTATAAAGCTATTGCATACCAATCCCATGTCTGTTTTGTAGTTCGACCCGCCAAATCTTCCAACCTCTTTTGTTAGAGTGCGCTATACCCACGAGCTGGCGTCCCTTGGGCCCAGGTCCACCGGAGCCCACAACATATCCAGGCATTGGGCCTAACTCAACCCAAAAGACTAGCCCTCTTTTGTTAGAGTGCGCAGCGAAATTCGACCCAGCTTGCTATACTCACGAGCCGACGTCCCTTGAGCTCAGGTCCACCAGAGCCCACAACATATCCAGGCATTGGGTCTAACTCAACCCAAAAGACTAGCCTGATAGATGAGGGACCCCGCCTTATATGTCGTGCTCCCCCACCATCAATTAGCGATGTGGGGCTAATCCTAACAATCTCCCTCGTCACACATCGGACCCAACTCTTCACATCACACAACCCCGTGTGATCTCCGGAAGACGTTTTCCAGGCCCCGAGTTCAACACGCCATATCAGACACAACCCGTGTGACCTCCGAGACGTTAACGGGCTCCCACGTCACATGTGACCCTTGAGATTTTCTGGGTTTTTCCGACCATGAGCTCTGATACCACTTGTTGGAGTACGCAGCGGAATCTGGCGCGACTCGCTATATTCATGAGTTGGCGCCCCTCGGGCCCAGGTCCACCGGAGCCCACAACATATCCAGGCACTGGACCTAACTTAGCCCAAAAGACTAGTCTAACAGGTGAGGACTGCTCCCGTCTTATATGTCGTGCTCCCCCACCATCAATTACCGATGTGAGACAAAATCTAACACAACCATTTCCTTCTCTTTTTTTCTCGAAAAACACAGGGGTGCTGCACTTCATTAGAATAAGAAGAAAGAAGGGTTAAGAACCCTTTATAACTCACACCACACACACCACTGGCTAATTACATTCACGCCCATGAACTAGCTGTGGAGGCGACCGAAACCATACATGCTAACCATCAGGGACTGGGGCAGTCAGGAAGGACAGCCCCTGAGCACCTGCCATGCACCATAACCGGCTCTTGTCCCCTTCAGCGACCAATGCCCTGGCAACGCTAGGTGTTACCGCATAAAAAACACAACGGTTTCGGTGATTCCACAACGTCTAGGCCCCAAAGATAATTAGTGAATTTAGCCCTTTTTGTCTCGCCATTCACAACAGTTCTTGTCTTCTCCCACCACCCATCAAAGGAACTCTCTGAAGGTTGTGGAGCTACAACATGGAGCCCGACTTGCCAAAGAAGAATGTACTAGAAATGCCTTGCGAAAACGCATGATACTAGGATATGGTTGATGGTTTCATCATGCTGATCACATAGAGGACACTGTTCAGGGTGTGGCAATCCTCGCCGCGCAAGACGATCTGCAATCTAACACTTATTATGTGCAACCAGCCACAAAAAGAAACGACACTTGGCCGCTGCCCATGATTTCTAGATCTGCTCATAGGGGCCAAAAAACGTGGATCCAAAGAAAAGACCCTCGTATGCAGTTTTGGCCGAGTATTGCCCACTGGTGGTGTCATGTGGGGCCAGACTTACGCCAGGCGCCGACGTACCAGGGACGTGCGGCGGGTGGCCGCGCGCGTTGATCGCGCAAGGGAGGCCCAGGTCGAGCCAGCCACTGATGGCTAGGAGGAAAGAAAGATTAGTTGCTATTTTTATTCCTTAATTTTAGGAGCTTTGGACTCTAGTCGGTTTGGGCCTTAGGCCATATTTATATCCTTGTAAACTGCACGTTGGAATCAAGCAAGTTATTTCCCATCTAATTCCTCTCTCTCTCTAAAACCCTAAGCCTGCGGCAGAGGGGCAAAACCTCGCCGGAGAAGACGGATCACGGCTACGAACTACGTAGCCGAGGTCCAGCTACCCAAGGGTTCGACGCCCTTGACAACCTGGTATCCGGAATCCGGCGATCCTCGTCCTCCCGCCCTACCTCGCCTTCAGCCTCCACGTCCACCCCACCACCACCAGCCGCACCACCACCGCCTCATCCAGCAGCCGCCGCGCCCTCCGATTCTCCAGCAGCCGCGCCAGCCTCCCCTACCTCCTCCTCCGTCGCGTCGTGCGCCGCGGACATGGGCAACAACATCGACCTCAAGACCACTGTTGAGGCCCTAGCAGCAGCTATCAAGACCCTGCAGGCCACCACAGAGGCCAACGCCAAGGCGATGGAAGCCAACGCCAAGGCAATCGCTGCCCTCTCCTCCGAGCGCTCCTCCACGTCGGGCAGCAAGCAGCCCTTTGGCGAGCACCACCAGGACCGGCCGCCGAAGTTCCAGAAGATGGACTTCCCGCGGTACGACGGCAAGACCGATCCTCTCATCTTCACCAACCGTTGTGAGTCGTACTTTCACCAGCAGCGGATCATGGAGGAAGAGAAGGTGTGGATGGCGTCCTACAACCTCGAGGACAGGGCGCAGATGTGGTACATCCAAGTCCAAACGGACGAGGGAACCCCATCGTGGCGCCGCTTCAAGGAACTCCTCAACCTCCGCTACGGACCCCCGCTGCGTTCCGCCCCCTTGGCCAAGCTCGCCGAGTGCCGGCGCACCACCTCGGTCGTCGAATATCAGGATCGCTTCCAAGCGCTCCTTCCACGGGCTGGCCCCCTCGACGAAGCCCAGCGCGTGCAGCTGTTCACCGGAGGCCTTCAAACCGCCGCTCAACATCGACATGCGGATCCAGAACCCGCAGACCTTAGTGGCGGCCATGAGCTTGGCCCGACAGTTCGAGCTCCGCGAGCAGTATGCTCTGCAGTCGCCCAGAGGCGCGACTCGAGGGCTCTTGCAGGCACCTCCCCCAGCGGCTGACCCTGCCCGCGCCGCCCAGTGTCCGGGCCCCAGCCCCGGCGACCATCACAGTGGAGGGGCGCACCATCAAACGCCTTTCCCAGGCGGAACAAGAGGAGCGACGTCGCCTCGGCTTGTGTTACAACTGCGACGAGAAGTACGGCCGGGGGCACAACCGCGTCTGCAAGCGCCTGTTCCTCCTCGACAGCATGGTGGATGACGATGATGAGGTCACCGACGACGCCGCTGGCAACGAGGACGCACCTGAAACGGAGGCGCCCATCTTCTCCTTGCACCCGGTCGCGGGTGTTCCGGTCTCCGACACCATGCAGATCCGGGTGTCCGTGGGCACTACCTCCTTCATCGCCCTCCTCGACAGCGGCTCCACCCACAGCTTCATCGCCGAGGAGGCCGCGCGGCGCACTGGACTGCAAGTTCAGCCACGACCACGCTTGACGGCAACCGTGGCTAACGGCGAGAAGGTCGCCTGCCCTGGCGTGATCAGACACGCCCCGCTGTCCATCGACGACATCGCCTTCATCGTCGATCTCTTG
>VDCT01000910.1:0-17564 GCA_009763385.1 Coix lacryma-jobi var. lacryma-jobi
GTGATAGAGTTGAGCCATTCATCAGCTTCGAGCGGCTCGGTGGCTTCCTTGAACACTGGGAACGAGTGTCCAAGAAGTCACGGTAGGAGCTATACTGGTTGGGCTCCGGGCCTTGGCGCTGCTGATGCTGTTGAGCGGTGTTGTTGGCGATGTTGCGGAGGGTGGCCTCCATGTGCCTCTGCATTTCTTCCATGTTCCTCTGGCTACCTAGGAACTGTCCAAAGAACGCTTCAGGCGTCATTGGCGGCGGTGGGGGAGGTGGCAGATTCTCCTCCTGTCCTGCTCCCTGTCCACGCTGGCTGCGGGTGTGTGCCGGCATCTGCATATCCATTAAAAGCAATCATTAGGTGATGTTACACCGGTCATGAATAAATACTGTGCTGTACATAAATTCGGAAATTTAGCACACGTCCAAGTATAATTACTCATTTCCATACAACATCACAGAATAATCGCTTAGAATTAGACATGCAAACGACGGATTTCCATAAAAGAGGTGCCGGATCGAAGTCCGGACTTTGTCCAAAAGCCATTACAATCCATCATAAGTTAAACATAAAACCATCACATGTTGAAATCATTACATCACTTAGCGAGCAAGCTCAAGCTATACAAAAGAAAAACGTCTCCTAGCTAAACTAGCGCTCAGACGTCTCCAGCGGCGGATGCAGCGTCCTATGCGTCGACGTCGATCATCGGCTCGTCAGCATGATCCTCCTCTGGTGGGGCGTCGGGACCAAGAACCCCTCTCCGTCCTGGGGATCTGGGGCCTCTGCTGCGGGAGCTGCTGTGCTGCGCTGCCTCCTGTGCTGCATGATGGAACTCATGGACGGCCTCATGGAGCTGCTCGATGTAGACCCTGTTGTGCGTTGATCTGCTGAACCAGGAGATGGGCTCCCTCTCTAAGGTGGTCAAGTGCGGCACGGGCCTCTCTCTCTGCAGAGATGCGGTCAGGTACATCTGCTCGGCGACTGTCCTGGCGGTAGACTGAGCTGCGGCAGTGGTGCGGGCGTCGTCACGCTCTAGAGTGAGCTGCTGCATCCTCTCCTGAAGACGAGCAACCTCAGCGTCGAAGTCCTCCTGAAGCTTCCTCTTGCTCTGGTAGGTGGCGTGAGGGTGAAGGACACGCTCTCGAGAGTGCGCTCCAAGCTCTCACATACACCCAACAGAGCTCCGGTGCGCTCATCGCAGGCGTCTCACAGTACTCTCCACCTCCTCTGGCTCCCTGTCAAGACTGACTCTGAAGTCTGCTTCCAGCGCAATGGGAAAAGTGATCCACGGGGAAACACTCCTGCCATCGCACTTGCCAGGTCGGCGGGGAAGCGAGCGATGATATCCTTCAGCACTAGGTATGCTGCCCTGTTGGCTCCATCCTTGGCACAAGTGCCTCTAGTGATCTCAGTCCATCCTGTCCAGTGGGCTTGGCAGGCAAGGCTTTGACCTTGATCTCTACCATAACCAGGGAATCCTGCCCGTAGATCTCCTTCTGCCAGGAGTACTTGGGCTCCTGTCCTTCCTCATAACCCACGGCCTGCAAAATCCTCCAAAGGATCGTCGGCAACCCAAAGTAGGTCAGGAACGTCCTCCGGTCGTCAGCTTGGTGGCCAAGCGATGACGCGGAACTCCTCTGCCTCCGGTGGCCTTGCGAGCAGTCAACTTGGTTCGGGCCATCTGTAGAAGCAAAAAGGGTTTCGAACTCTCGTGAGACAGATATTAAGTTGGCAAATTTTATAGAAAAGAGACAACTTTTAATTAAGGGGAGGTAATGTAAATGCAAGAATTTAAACATGATGCATGATCGTACTTACGTTCTCACTCACTATTAATGACTCGTAAGTCCTAACGTTCTAGTCGGTGGCAAGAACGATCTCTCATGCGTTATCTACACGTTCTACTCGTTCGCATAGTTAGTGTACCTGCAGAAGATTCATTTCAGCCCAACAAAATTCCCAATGATAAAACAACTGAGTATTGGCCAATATGCGCAATACATAGAAGCCAATACTAAACACCATGCACCAATAGAAATCACCCTTAAAATCATTGATTACCCTCATATGTGTCTGCGTGGAGCTCGCACATACTTGGTATAGAACTCTCACACCTAGACCGACGGTTGGACGGTCATGCTCTCATATCTCACAAAATCATTTTATGCGTGTTTTCGCAATCGACGCATTCTCTTTTCCCGAGAATGGACCAGCAAATAAAGATCCAGCATGAGCAAAACCCTGAACCCTGTTAGCAGTTAAGCCACCTGAATCCTAGTATAGGGCTTAAGGACGAGACTGGGCATTTAGTAATTGAAATAGTTTTGAAAATAGTTTTGAAATACCCATTTTAGTTCGAAAATAGCTCTTTACGAAGGTAATCACTTGAACAATGCTCCGATACCAGCTGTGGCGGAACCGACCTGGCGATAAGAGCTCAAGTATTATCTTAGCCAAATCCGTCTGACTTCGACTCATACTTGAACCCATATAACCCCGGTAGTCCGGAAATCACGAAGGATTTCTAACACCATAAATACAGGATCGCATCGTTCAAGGTTACATGCGTAAAGATACATCACAGCGAAACGAAATCGAATTTAAAACATCAGAGTGCGGAATTTAAAACAGAGTTATTACAATATTGAGTTTTAAAAGTGCGGAAGCTTGAATAAGTTTAAAACACGACCACAACAAACGTGGTCCAAATAAAACATTGTTTGATAAACCAACTCAACACAAGTCATTCCTCCTTTTTAAGATAGTGTGCCACCAGTAGTCTCAGTCCGGCAAAAGAAGGAGGGAAGCTTCTTGACGACCCTGCCCTGGGCCTACTCCTCATCACCTTCCACTGGGTAGAGGCAGTGCTTACAATAGCCAAAGTAGACCTGGCCATCTGCAACAAACGGGATAAACCCTGAGTACGGGAATGTACTCAGCTAGACTTACCCGTCTAACTGAAAATAAAAGACTCCAAGGGTATGCAAGGCTTTTGAGGTGGAGCTGGGATCTTTTAGTTGCGAAAGGCTCAAATTCAGATAAGGGATAATTAATGATTATGATGAGTTGTTACTTTTTAACCTACTCCTTAGTTCTAGGTTATTACCTGTACTAGAGCACTCACTTGAATCTAACAAACAATAATATAACCATATCCAGTTGACTTATTGAAAGGACCTTGATGTCGCCTAGAGGGGGGGTGAATAGGCCTGTTAAAAATCAGCTCAACCAGATGTTAAAACCTCGAGCGGTACTACTGCTCCGGCACTGCTGCTCGGAGCCCGGTACTGCTCTCGGAGCCCGCACTGCTGCTCGTAGCCCAGCACTGCCGCTCGGCGCAAAGAGCACACAAACAGCTATGCCTTTGGTTATAGCTTAAGGCCAACTTGGAGATGTGTTTGGAGATTACTAGCAGCAAGTCGCTAAGTACCTGCACTCACAAACACTCACAACCAAGTAGATCGAGTGGAACACAAATATTGCAATTCAAACATAGAAGACAAGCACAAGATTTATATCCCGTGGTTCAGCTCGCCACCAAGGCTTGCCTACCTCCACGTTGTTGAGGATGACCACTTAGGTCAAGAGCTTTGCAACTCTTCCTCGGTCTCAAGTCAAGGAACCAAATCCTTGAAGTGAGGGGTAATTCTACTAGCTCCACAAGAGGATTACAAACTGATCCCGCTGCTCACCACAAGCACGGGAGCTCGCCGGGCGACGCCTAGCCGTCTAGGAGGCTTCACCTCCAAGAGTAAAAGATGCACAACGAAGATTGACGAAGCCCGACAAGTGCTCAAGGTTTGGAAGGCTCTAATATGCTCTCTAGCTCTTAATCACACAGCCCCAACACTTAATCATGCACTAAGCATGTCACTCTCACAAGAGAGGGTTGGGGAGAGCTCTCAAATGGCTTTGGATGTGTTAGAAGTGTTTTGGGCACCAGCAGCCGGTTCTGGAAGCGTGGGGTGGGTATATATACCCCCCACACCCAAAACTAGCCGTTGGAGGTCAGAAACTAGCCGTTACTGGCTGTACAGGCCCGGCACTGCCGCACTTAGCCCGGCACTGCCGGGGAGCGGCACTGCCGCTCGACAGAGCGGCACTGCCGCAGCTCCCTGAGACAGCACAGGTGACCTCACGAAAAACGCCATAACTTTTTACTCCGAACTCCGATTTCAGTGATCTTGGACTTTCCGGAAAGCTTGTTTCGAGGGCTATCCAACCCTACAGAGAACAAGCCCAAGATCAACAAGTGCAGGTGCAGTGCTAAGTGTTTTCTCTCATGTTAGCACTCGGGTTCGGTTAGTTTGAGCACTTGAGACTTGTCTATGATTCGTATTGCATCCCCCTTGATAGTACGGCATAACTATACTCAAGACAAAGAAAATATAACCATTTTAACCACTTGAGTCTTCAATGTCTTCATATGCCATTTCTTCTTGATATCACTTCGAAAGGGGTTGCAATCATCTTTGTCTCCTTTCTTTGAGCAAACACACCTTGAGCATGTGACTTGAACCATTTCCACACATATGAGTTCAATCCATGGCTTCAAGTCACTTCCACTAAAGATTTGATCCTCAACACAATATGAATCCTCATAGCTTGATTAGTACCTCGACTCAATGCAAGTACTCTCTTCTTCACCCTAGCCATAGTACTTCGGTCTCTTGACCTTCACCGTCGCTTAGTACCTCGAAGCCCTTTCCTTGCTATCTTCACCTTATCAAGCCACACTCAAGTCACATCATATTGAGCATCCATTGAAAACCATTTCTTCAATATTGTGATCCTTGCTTGAACATCTTGTAGATATGCATGTTGAGATCAATCAAGCTTTCGTTTGACTCACATAGAGACATATATGGATCATCATTAATATGGTCAAGCCAATTCACGATTCCTAATATCCTCTCCTTTTGGCTTGACGCTCAACACTCACTTCAATCTCCATCTTCATACTTCTAGCTTGATCAAATCAATGCAAAGTGATTCTCCAAACATTTATCCATACAAGCAAACCAAAGTAGAGAATGACTTATATCCAATATGAGTTGTGTCCTTTGTCATTTCAACTTTGCTTGCCATTTACTCACTTATGCATTCTTGATTCATTCTTCAACCTTGATCAAAGCTATTTCACTATCAAACTCTTCTCGCTCATGAAAAGCAACCCATTGTTGAGACCATTCCAAAATCATCAATCCATGTCTCACTTGTCATTTGCCAAATATGCTTGCTTTCTCATGATGCCATGATATCCCACAACATAGAAGCCATATCATCAACTCTATTTGCATTGTTGTCTTTTGCTTGAACAAGATTGTTTCCATGATCTTCCAATACAACAATACACAATTTTGGCCTTCATTTCAACACTATGTGGAATATCATCAAGTTTGCTTTTCTTGTTGAACCTTTGATACACTTAGCAAACTTGTTAGACCTTTAATTATGTTGTCACTCAATTCACCAAAACCCACTAAGGGCTAGATGCACTTACAATCTCCCCCTTTTTGGTGATTGATGACAACACAATTAAAGCTTACAAGAGATTGATAAACATTAAGATTTTGAATCCTATGATATAGTGAGCTCCCCCTAAATGTGTGCATTGAAAGGAACTTCAAATTTTGGCTTCAAATGCCAAATGCACATATTTAAGACAAAGTGTGGAAACTCTCTTATATCTTAGCATTCGTGGGGTGCAAGGTGTCAACATGATAACCGTGATGCTCATGAGACAGTTCATGCACTCAGAGATTGCTGGCCAGCAGAGAGCGGCACTGCCGCACCAGAGAGCGGTACTGCCGCACCTGCCTGAACAACACTAGAGAATACAAGCATCACTCACATGAATGTCACACACTAGCATAACTTGTCCCTATCAAGAGCATCAATTTAAACTATCCTTGCACACACCACATAATTTTGAAAAATCTTATATGCTTCTCCTTTACCCCTTTCCATCCTCATATCAATCTCTCTTCCCTTACAATGTCCCCCAAAATTTCTCCCCCTTTGGCATTAATCTCCAAAAAGGATCTCTCCACCAAAAGGAAGAAATGATGGTAGACAAGTGAGGGCTAGAGGTAGGTAAAAGTTTAGCATATATGATTTCTCTTCTATGTTTTCTACCAAACAAAGTATGCAACACTTTAAGTCAAGATTCTCAAGAGGTTAGCATATTTAGCTCATACCTCACATAGGTGACATAACATGAGACAAACTCACATAATCACCACAAGAGGTATCAACCAAATATCTAACTCATTCTCTAATCGTCACCATAAGAACAAACTCATGGTGTGACTCAAAATATTGCATACACATGCACACTCTAGCATGTAAGGGCCTAGATGCACAAAGGTAATACAAATGTTCATAGAGTGATATACCTTTGTTCTAAGCCTCATAATCTCCACCATGATGATGATTTTGAATTTAGTGCTTTGATGGGCCTAGCACTTCATTAAGCAAAAGATCTCATTTGTGCCCATCACTCCTTTTCATCATCTTCAAGGAGATATTTCAAACTTGTGCTCCATCTTAGTTGAAAATCCATTGCTAGCTCTTGTTTTCATTTTGAGATACCAATTGAAGACATATTTCTTGATATACCAAATTGAAAGATTATCCACCAATATCAATTGAAATATGATCTTCATAGTTTGACACCAATGGAAGGAATCTTCACAAGTTGATGCCAATAGGAATGGATGCTCGTATCTCATAATATCACCTAGATGTCTCCTAGGGAATGCTCACAAGGACAAGAGATAACATTAAATTGCACAAGCTACAGTTTACAACTAGTGACCATTTGGATGTGGAAGGCATGTGGATCACTAATTGCAAACCTCATAGCATAGACTAAATTCCCCCTATTTGATAGTGCATACATATGTATGTGAAAAGTAGAACATATGCACTTTTGGTCAATTAAGTCCAATCAAGGGAATTTAAGCTATATTATGGAGAGTAGCTACATAAGAGTTAAAGTTGCAATCCAAATGAATATGAGAGATATCTTTACCAATTTGGATTGATTTGGTTATGTAGAATACCCAAGAGAAACTCATTCTCACCAAGAGACTACACAAGTTCACTAGAAGAAAATGTTAGTCCCCAAAAGACACAAGACATAGAATGAGCTCCCCCTCAATTTGTGCACCAAGTACTCGATTTACTTGTGAAATGCACTTGAATCGGTTTAAGAGTCTAGAGGAGTTCACCCTATATTTTGGTCAAGGCATGATAAGTTTGCAACAATTGAAATTATGCCAAGAAACATACCACCACTAAGGTAGCTAGACCACCACATAAATTTTGATTGACATGACCATCATACAAGTAAGATTTCAATGATTTGGATGGCCATAGTTTTTCACTTGATGATTCATGGTGAATTAAAGCTCTTGTGATCATCCAAGATCCACATTAGGTTCCTAGTTCTTTCTCTACCTAAAGCAACTCACATAGAAAGCAAATGGTAAAGTTCATGAAATTTGCAAATTGTGAACTAGGAGTTACCACTCTTGTTGACGAGATCCTGGGTGATCAAAGGGATGGATCCATGTGACTTGATGAGCTTTAGATGAAGAATTAGCAATGAACATCCAATCTTTACTTCTTTTCTTCAACTCACATAAATATAGTTCCTCCAAAGGATTGGGGCATCCGACAACAAAACTAGGAGCATTCAGTTTATAAAGACTGAGACCTCCAAGAATAATCTTTGGAGCACCCAAAGATTCCATTGGAACTATCCATCCTCCTTTGAAGTTCTTCTTTTCTCCAATGTTTGAGATTACACAATATGAGCTTGAGAGAAGGCATTTTGTCTCATGAGATAGAAAGTAAACTCCCCCTAAATTTGTGCATACAAGAGTACACAAAGCACACTTATGCACATCAACAATATGAGGTCAAAGGAGAAGTCTACACTATGTTTCAACTCATTTCAAACTCCTTCAAGCTGCTTGCAATCCAACTTTTCAGATTCTGTCTTTCTTGGAGAAAAATTCATATCTCTCAGACCATTAAGCCAATATGCATGAAATTTGGTACAGAGCTGCATCTATGAGTCCTTTAACTTCTGTAAAAATTTCAGCTCATTTGGACTCCATTTAGTCAGTCAAATCAATTTTTCACCAAAATTGCTCAAGTCTGAAACTGCATTACTGAAACTGACATAATTCAACCAAAAACTGGTGTTCTTCTCAGTCAATCTCCATGAAAACATTCAGTCCTCTTGTCAATGATTGAAGTCTTGTGAATTCTTCTAATATAGCATATCCAACTCAACCTCAACATCATGCTCTAGGTCCACAAAATGGACGGTTGTCAGCTGCTGTGTGTGGAGGTGGCGCAGCAGTGCTGCTCATGGTGCAGCAGTGCTGCTCATGGCCCGGCAGTGCTGCTCGTGGCCCGGCAGTGCTGCCCGTGGCCCGGCAGTGCTGCTCGTGGCCCGGCAGTGCTGCCCGTGGCCCGGCAGTGCTGCCCGCTGAGCGGCACTGCTGCTCGCACATCAGCAGTAGGTTGTAGATTATCTTCAACATGAGGAGCCTCCACATCTTGAGAGTGAGTCAACACACTTCGACTTCTACCAACCTCATCTTGCTTTAGGTGAAGAGTAACCTTTAGGCTTGTGATGCATCCAAATGAATAAGCACAACCTCTTCTTATTGATTTCCTATGAATAAGCTCAACACAAGAGGTATTAGTAGCACAAGCACTAGTTTCTCATTTAGTAACCCTTTATGTGTGGAAGGCAAATGAGCTACCAAAAAGAGAAACCTCATAACATGGATTAAATCTCCCTTAATGCCGCATGCACACTCTTTTGAGTCGAATGGAAATGTGAATGTGCATGGTTGGTCAATTAAGTCCAAAGGGTAGATTTAAGCCATATTATGGTGAGTGGCTAACATAGACGAATCAACCCAAAATTAACTAGAGAGAACACATCACATAGTTCTGGATTGATGGCATTGATATGATAGCACACTCCATTTAAGAAACACATTCTCATTTAGTGAGACTACATAAATCACTTAGAGAAATGGTTAGTCTCACAACTCTAGTCATAGAGTAAATTCCCTTTTTATAAGTGCTCTAAGTATTTGAATTTCTCACATAGCACTCTATTCATTTAAGAACATGGCATTTTACTCTATGTCTAGGTCATGGCAACAATAGAATAATCAAATTTAACTTATGCCAAGAAATACTCACAACCATTTGAGCATGTAGATGGCCATAAGATGAGAATGAGAATTTGCCAATCTACCATATGACAAGATTTCATTAAGTAGAGAGTTCTTGAGATTTGAGTGATAAGTGCTTCTACTTGAGCTTTCTTGAAGTTCTTGGTTTGAGGTCCACAAAGAACACCAAGTCATGTATGTTGCTTGTTGTGAAATTCCAATCATACTTTTCTTCCATGACCAACAACCAATACATATCCTCAAGTGGTTTCTTTCCCTAAGTGACTACACAAGACACAAAGAGATAAGATTTGAAATAAATTGCACTTGAGATTTAGATGTTACCACCCTTCTTGAAACATAATGGATGAGGTGGCTTCTTCATCTTCACTTTGCTTATCATCATGTTGTAGACTTCATCCATGGCTTGGACTTATCTCAGCCACTACTGTCTGCATAGGGGCGGCACTGCCGCTCTGAGGCGCGGCACTGCCGCTCTGAGGCATGGCACCACCATATCAGAGATGTCAGCGGAATTTGGTGCAATAGTAGCTTGAGGATCTCCTATCTTTGTACCCCAAAACTTCTTGTGGTCTTATATCACCAATGGGCATTTTCTTGATTGTCTCACAAAGTGGTTCCTCATTACCTACAACATGAATAAGATCTTGCTCTACTAGAGAGCCATTAAAAGCATCATATGAAAGATGATTCATTTGAACTCAAAGTACTCTAGCCACTCCTAATAATTCATAAGCATACACACATTTGTGAACTACTAGAGACTACACGAGTCAAGTGGCTAGCTAGCAAGGGTTAGGTACTTGTTACCGAGATGAGTATGAAGTTAGAGATATATCCATCAATTCATCCTTGGGTCAATCTTGATAGAATAGTCAATATTAATAAGATTGATAGCTTGAGATGATATTTTCAATAAAAGTTACTCAAGCACCCCAAGGCTTCATATCACCTTCAAGTACCTACAACACTTACTAAGCACAATTTGGTACCCATACCAAGATGGGTCCATCAAGGTTAGTCACAAGAGACTTAGGCACCCAAATGGCCTTTGTGCTAGTATGTGGTGAACCAATCACCTTTCTAGCACAAGTGTCATTTTTGGGTCTCCTAAGCAAGTTTAAATCAATTGAAGAGTTGAGCTTAGGAGTGTTACCCATGGGACAATCCATACTTAAATGTCCCTTTCCTCGGCAAATGTAGCAAATGCGGCGTTTGTTCTTGTAAGACATCTTCTTATCTTGCTTCTTGTTTGCTTCCTTACCGATGAGCCTCTTACTTGATGATGTCAAGCCTTTGTCCTTCATGTAGGGGCATGATGCAATTTCATGACCCTTCTCATTGCACTCATAACACTTCCTCTTACTTATTCTCATCTTCTTGTTTGGAAGTGTGGCTTGGTCATCAACCTTGTTGGAACACATCGAGGCATTGTGTCCCATGTTGGAGCACTTGACATGAGCCATATTGTTCTTCTCTTGAATCTTGCTCATGCCCTTCTCTTCTTTCTTGGTGGCCTTGGGAGCTTTTCTGTTTTGCCCAAGTGCGGCACTTCCGCGTTTGTGTGCGGCACTACCGCGTCGCGGCACTTCCGTGGGTGGGCGCGGCACTTCCGCACTATGGACAAAATACACTTTTCCAACATGCTCCTTGGCTTTGCCATTGTCGGACTTGTGACCTTGTTGATGGGGTTTCATGCATGCTGCAGTTGATCCCTTCTCAAGCTTCTTCACCATGTCTTCACGGTTATCTTGAGAAGGTTGAGCAATGCACTTGCCCTTCAATTGAATCAAGTCCTTGAGCCTTGCAACCTCTTCTTTAAGTTCGTCATTCTCTTGCACAATGAGGTCATCACAAGACTCTACAAGCACATTCTCAACACAAGACATATTTCCTTGCGAACAACAAGGGTTAGCATGAGATAAATCAAATTGAACTTGTGTACATGTGCACTTGTGAGGTTGGAAGGATTTTACCGATGTTACCACAACCTCATGACTGATTCCTAGCATGATATGAGAATCCATAAGCTTCTCATGAGAGCACAAGAGCTCATCATGATTTTCTTGCAATGTCTCATTCTTGCTAGTGAGCTTTTCCACTTTGTCCTTGAGCATATAATTTTCATCTTCTAATTGAGAAACACAACATAGAGAGTTAATAGTACAAGTTTGCTCAATTGACAAGTTTTCATACCTTTCAACCAAAGTAGCATGAGAGCACTTAAGCTTTTCATGCCTTTTGGTCAACTTCTCCAAGCATTTGATCTTTTCGATGAGAAAATCTTCTTGCTTGTGAAGTGCTTCTTCTTGCTCATCAATTTTATCTATGAGCTTGAGCACCATCAACTTGTCTTTCTTGCTTAGGAGTGCAAGGAGTGGATCAAGCTCATCATCATCATCACTCTCATCTTCACTTTCACTTTCACTTGAACTCTCATTCTCACTTGCCACATTCTTCTCTTTCTTTGCCATGAGACCCATATGAGAAGTGGCATAGAGAGTTGAGCATCTCGGTGAAGTGGACTCATCATTTGGCCTCCACCGATCACACTCTTCTTCTTCCTTAAAAATGTTAGTCTCACAAGAACTAGAGGAAGTAGAAGTACCATATGTAAAAGCATATGTTGGTGTGAGAGTGGATGAATCATGATCACTTAAACCTTTTGAGAGAATCACTTGAGGCTCTTTATTTGTTGGTGAAGTTGAGCACTCCTCAAATGATTCCTCTAATGAGAGCAACCTCTCATCACATTTGGACTTATCATATCTTTCTTTGAGTGTGGTCCAAATGAGATGAGCATCCTCAAGTGGTTCACCATCTCCAAATATGACGGCATCAAGTACATCTTCACTCAAGGCACTAAATAAGACATTAGTAGCTTGAGCATTGAGTTGTAAGCATTTCACTTCCTCTCTAGTTAGATAGTCCAAATCATCACTAGGAGGTGAAATGCTCACATCTACAATCTGCTCGAGTTGAGGACCCATGGCCCTAAAAACATCAAGTATACTAGCAGACCAAGATGTATAATTTGAGCCATCGGAAAGTAAAAGTTCTAGAGATACTTCCTCACTTGTCGACATCGTCTCTCAAGGCGGTTAAGCCCGTAATTGAGAGCCCAGGCTCCGATACCAATTGAAAGGACCTTGATGTCGCCTAGAGGGGGGGTGAATAGGCCTGTTAAAAAATCACAGCTCAAAACTTTGTTAGAGATGCCCGGCACTACCGCCCTAAGCCCGGAACTGCCGCACCCCGGCACTGCCGGCCTCAGCCCGGTACTGCCGCGCCAACAAACTACCCGAGCCTGCAATTCAAAAACTAGCCATAGGAAACCAATTCTATATGAATAGAAGTGTTGCTCTTGGTTTCCTGAACCTGCAGAACCAACTCAACCAAGCCAAATATGTTGTATGAAATAGATCGGGGCCAAATCCTAGAATCAATCACAAGCTCACAAGTATGATGAATGAACACAAGTAAATACAAGAGACAAGTGATTTATCCCGTGGTTCAGCTCGCCACCAAGGCTTGCCTACCTCCACGTTGTTGAGGATGACCACTTAGGTCAAGAGCTTTGCAACTCTTCCTCGGTCTCAAGTCAAGGAACCAAATCCTTGAAGTGAGGGGTAATTCTACTAGCTCCACAAGAGGATTACAAACTGATCCCGCTGCTCACCACAAGCACGGGAGCTCGCCGGGCGACGCCTAGCCGTCTAGGAGGCTTCACCTCCAAGAGTAAAAGATGCACAACGAAGATTGACGAAGCCCGACAAGTGCTCAAGGTTTGGAAGGCTCTAATATGCTCTCTAGCTCTTAATCACACAGCCCCAACACTTAATCATGCACTAAGCATGTCACTCTCACAAGAGAGGGTTGGGGAGAGCTCTCAAATGGCTTTGGATGTGTTAGAAGTGTTTTGGGCACCAGCAGCCGGTTCTGGAAGCGTGGGGTGGGTATATATACCCCCCACACCCAAAACTAGCCGTTGGAGGTCAGAAACTAGCCGTTACTGGCTGTACAGGCCCGGCACTGCCGCACTTAGCCCGGCACTGCCGGGGAGCGGCACTGCCGCTCGACAGAGCGGCACTGCCGCAGCTCCCTGAGACAGCACAGGTGACCTCACGAAAAACGCCATAACTTTTTACTCCGAACTCCGATTTCAGTGATCTTGGACTTTCCGGAAAGCTTGTTTCGAGGGCTATCCAACCCTACAGAGAACAAGCCCAAGATCAACAAGTGCAGGTGCAGTGCTAAGTGTTTTCTCTCATGTTAGCACTCGGGTTCGGTTAGTTTGAGCACTTGAGACTTGTCTATGATTCGTATTGCATCCCCCTTGATAGTACGGCATAACTATACTCAAGACAAAGAAAATATAACCATTTTAACCACTTGAGTCTTCAATGTCTTCATATGCCATTTCTTCTTGATATCACTTCGAAAGGGGTTGCAATCATCTTTGTCTCCTTTCTTTGAGCAAACACACCTTGAGCATGTGACTTGAACCATTTCCACACATATGAGTTCAATCCATGGCTTCAAGTCACTTCCACTAAAGATTTGATCCTCAACACAATATGAATCCTCATAGCTTGATTAGTACCTCGACTCAATGCAAGTACTCTCTTCTTCACCCTAGCCATAGTACTTCGGTCTCTTGACCTTCACCGTCGCTTAGTACCTCGAAGCCCTTTCCTTGCTATCTTCACCTTATCAAGCCACACTCAAGTCACATCATATTGAGCATCCATTGAAAACCATTTCTTCAATATTGTGATCCTTGCTTGAACATCTTGTAGATATGCATGTTGAGATCAATCAAGCTTTCGTTTGACTCACATAGAGACATATATGGATCATCATTAATATGGTCAAGCCAATTCACGATTCCTAATATCCTCTCCTTTTGGCTTGACGCTCAACACTCACTTCAATCTCCATCTTCATACTTCTAGCTTGATCAAATCAATGCAAAGTGATTCTCCAAACATTTATCCATACAAGCAAACCAAAGTAGAGAATGACTTATATCCAATATGAGTTGTGTCCTTTGTCATTTCAACTTTGCTTGCCATTTACTCACTTATGCATTCTTGATTCATTCTTCAACCTTGATCAAAGCTATTTCACTATCAAACTCTTCTCGCTCATGAAAAGCAACCCATTGTTGAGACCATTCCAAAATCATCAATCCATGTCTCACTTGTCATTTGCCAAATATGCTTGCTTTCTCATGATGCCATGATATCCCACAACATAGAAGCCATATCATCAACTCTATTTGCATTGTTGTCTTTTGCTTGAACAAGATTGTTTCCATGATCTTCCAATACAACAATACACAATTTTGGCCTTCATTTCAACACTATGTGGAATATCATCAAGTTTGCTTTTCTTGTTGAACCTTTGATACACTTAGCAAACTTGTTAGACCTTTAATTATGTTGTCACTCAATTCACCAAAACCCACTAAGGGCTAGATGCACTTACAAGGGTTACATGAAAGTATTACAGGTGTCGGGGCGTATGGTGCCCCATACGGAGAAGGGTAGGAACCCTGTCTTGTCGGGGCCACTGGAGCCGATGTGATCGTCGCTGTTGAGGCGTCCTTGGGTCGTGGCTTCCATCCTGGGCGCGGACGTGGTGGCGCGACAAGGCGGGAGCCGTACAGCACCCATCCCGGAATGTACAGTACGCGGCGGGGTCCCTCCGGGTCTTGGGGTACCTGTCCTCCAATAGCACGAAAGTAGTTAGGGCGCGGAGCCGGCTTCGAGGTGGTGCCACGGTGGCTCGAGGGGCGCGGAGCCGGCCTCGAGGTGTTACAGCGCAGGGCTCGAGGGGCGCGTAGCCGGCCTCGAGGAGTTACAGTGCAGGGCTGGAGGGGCGCATAGCCGGCCTCGAGGAGTTGCAGTGCAGGGCTCGAGGGGCGCATAGCCGGCCTCGAGGAGTTGCAGTGCCTGGCTTGGCCGAATAGTGCTGTACTGGTGCCCTTTTGCCCATGCTTGTGGTGAAAACGAGACTTGACCTTTACACCGAGTTACTGTGGTACACGCCGTGCACTAGTGGACATGACCGGAGTAGGTGAAGGCATTAAATGCGTGGTATGGGCTGGTACGGCTGTCTGTGTGGCTCGAGGTCCGTGCGTTAAGGCTCGAGGTGTGGGGGCGCGCTCGCCCGAGGCCTGGGGGGCCCGGGCGAGACGGAGAGCGATCGTGCTCGCCCGAGGCCTTGCTCGGAGGGCTCGGGCGGGGCGGAGACAGAGCGTTCGCCCGAGGCCCGGCTGGGAGGGCTCGGGCGAGACGGAGACAGAGCGTTCGCCCGAGGCCTGGCTGGGAGGGCTCGGGCGAGACGGAGATAGAGCAGCGTTCGCCCGAGGCCTGGCTGGGAGGGCTCGGGCGAGACGGAGATAGAGCGTTCGCCCGAGGCCTGACTGGGAGGGCTCGGGCGAGACGGAGATAGAGCGTTCGCCCGAGGCCTGGCTGGGAGGGCTCGGGCGAGACGGAGATAGAGCGTTTGGGTGTTTGCGTTGATTGGGGGTCCCTTTTTTGTACCACCGACAGTAGCCCCCGAGCCCTTGTTTGAGTGCTTGCATTCGAGCAGGGGCTCCAGATTGGGATCTCGATGGATAGCTAACTGGTCTCGAGGGTTTTGTCGTCTTGATTCCGTGGGTGTCGTGCGAGCGACACCCGCGGGTGTAGCCCCCGAGGCCATGGGGGAGTGGTTAGAACTCCCTCGTGGGCTTCTCGAAGAATCCTCCGTCGTTTGGGAACCTTCTGCCCAGTGGGCGCGCCTTTTTAGGCAGAAATCGTCAGGACGCGCAGATCGCGGCGCCGTGTGTACCTGTCAACATGCTCAAAATGTGGTTCGGTAGTAATATAAATATTCGCAGTAACCTTTCCTTTGCCGTGGGAGACTTCGTCCGAGGCTTGGCTCGGAGGGCTCGGACGAGACGGAGAACGAGCGTTTGTCCTGGGCCTGGTCTCGAGGGCTCAGGCGAGATGGGGGTCGAGCTTTCACCCGAGTCCCGAAAATCTCATGCTCACACAAAGAAAAGAGATTAGTCGTAACTGTCCGAGTTTTTAGACCCTCTTTCGTCGAGGGGTGCCAGGCTGAACCGACTGGCCGACTCCTCGAGCTGTCCGGCATGCCGATTGCCCTGGCTTGTCATCCCGCGAGTCCTTTCGATCGGATGCGAGGGGGGATGCCTCGTACTACCCCGAGTGGGCGAGTATCGAGGTTCCCGGTGAGCTGGTAACGGGGAATCCAAGTGAGAGCTCGTGCCACGTTCGTTAGGGGTCGACTGTGGCCCGGAGGCGGTCTCATAAAGCAAGGGTGCTCAGTCTGCTGGAGTGCCGGGCCCATTCGATAGGACCCGGTGGCTCGATGCCTCCCTCCGAGGGGATCTCACTGCACGTCGAGCTCCCCGCCTTGGATACACGTGAGGGGCCTCGAGGGCTCGGCCCTCGAGTAATGCCGCGGGTGGCGCCCCTTGGTGTCCCTGACTCGGGTGCTCGAAGCCGGCTGTCGAACCCTTTTCGAGGGCCAGCCTTCGCTGCTTCGAGACTTAGGGTCGGGGCCCGTTTTTACCTTTATGAAGAAGCCTCCGTCGTCTGGGAGTCCTTCTGCCCATTGGGCACGCCTTTTTAGGCGGAAACCGTCGGGGAGAGCGGCGGGCGTGAAGCCGGAGCGACGGTCGTGGCGGGCCCGGGTAGTGGAGCGAATGGAGAGGTAACGCGTGTATCCTGCACCCGGCTCGAGACGCGGTTAGGTGGGCGCATTGAATGCATTCGGTTACCTTTTTACGTCGTGGGAGATCCCGCCCGTCTGGATTTCCCCCTATAAATATCGAAAGAGGGGAAAAAGAACCCTTCACTTTGCCTTTGCCTTTGCCGCCGCCGTAGCCTTTACGCACCCTTTCCTTCGAGCTAATCGATTGGGGATTTCCGGCCGCCCATCCGCCGCTCGGATCCGCGCCGCGCCACCGTCATGGCCGCCCAGACACAGATGCTGCCGGCCGAGGACTGGAGCCCGTCGAAGGTGACGCAGAGCGAGATGGACTCGCTGGTGGCCCAGGGGCTTCTGCGCCCCAACCCGGAGGAGGGACCCGCATGGTGGGTTTTCCCGTCGGCGGAGCACCGGGAGCCGCACCCACCGGAGGGGTATGTGGTGAGCTTCACGCGCTACCACCGTATGGGGCTCGGCGTCCCGCCGAGCCGCTTCTTGCGAGGGCTGGCCCATCATTTCGAGGTGGAGCTGCAACACTTCTCCCCCAACTCCATCTCGCACGCCGCCATATTCGCCGCGGTGTGCGAGGGGTACCTGAAGATGGAGCCGCACTGGGAGA
>VDCT01000911.1:0-23113 GCA_009763385.1 Coix lacryma-jobi var. lacryma-jobi
ATGGCGCGGCGATTAGAAGTCGTTAGCCGCGTGCCACAATGTATTCCGGCGCCAAAAGCGTCCACCTAGTGGGGGCAGTGGAAGCGCCGACGGTGGCTACTGTGCATCCAGGTCCATGTCGTGGCCCTCTCGTCACTTTGCCGCGCCGGGCGGCTTGCGCGGCTAGTGCGTTTGCCGCGCCAGGCGGCTGCGGCGGTCAACGGCTTTGCCGCGCGCAGGCGGGGGTGGCGCGGCAAAGCCGATCTAGATCTGGCGGCCGCCTCCTTCTCCTCCTCGCGGCTCTGTCCTGCTCGCTATTGACCGGTTCTGACGAGAGGGCTCCCGTCATCCTAGGGAGGCCATTCCTGAACACCACGGGAGCTGTCATCTACGCTAGTGCTGCCAAGATCAGTTTCCACATAAAGGGAGGAAGGAAATTGTTTTCCTTCAAGAACAAAGACCGTACAAATCCTAGAGCACACCCCAATATGAACAAGGAGGACCAACAAGAGGAACAAAGCAAAAGCAAGTGTGGACCGAATCAGTCAAGATGGTGATCCTGTCGTGCACAAGGTCAAGATCGCCAACTCAAGTCACCATTCTTGGACAAAAGGACGACAGGGTATGCCAAGCATTTTTGCTCCATTATGGGTACAACTTCTACAAGACACTATGCGACACTGGGTCGGGCGTCAACATAATGGCCAAGGTCACCTATGAACTGCTGTTCGGAACCATGCCCTTGAAGCCGACATACATTCGTCTCCAGATGGCAGATCAGACATTCCGACGGTTGAGGTACAGTAACGACGTCCCTGTCAAGATAGACGATCATTTTGTCCATACGACTTTCAAGTTGTTGACATGGGAGAAGACGAGTATGATCCACTACATCTTGGAAGACGTTCCTCAGTACTGTCAAGCAATCATCTACATTGGAACTGGAGAAGTCACATGCACTTCCCTCTGAGAAGGTACGCCTTTACTTTACTGACCCAACTACGTATTTGAAGAATCTAAGCAGGTCAGGACAAGGAGAAGGAGGCGGAACCGCAACCAGGAGCAACCGGTCATCAAGGATGGATGGGCAGACTACGAAGGAGAAGTGGTAAGATCTGAGGACATACCACTCAATCACACTGTCTTGAGAGCACCGAAGCACCAAGACAAGTGTGGAAAGAAAAGACAGTTGAACACGAGGAGGAGGCGCTGCCGAACCACCTACTACGCATCCACTGACTCCCAAACGAACTGAGTACACATAGAGTCCGTTCGGAGGACTTAAAAATGCGACGCCTTGCAAGAGGTAACTTGGTAGTATCCATTTTCCCTTCTTTCAGATATTACTTAATAGTTTGTTTAGTTAATCATATTCATGTTATCTAGAAAGAAAATAAAAAGTTAAAAAAACTCTAGAAGCCCCATGTGAGTATACGATTGGCATAAAACCCATAAGTACATGTCATGTGGTGCATAAAAAAATAAATAAATATTTTCTTTGTTTTAAAAAATGAAAACATAAATAATCAAGGAGGCTCAACATGATACAGGCAGATATTATGCTAACACTTAATCAGTTCCACGAGCTTTGTTGTCTATTTGAGCTCACAGAATCCAAGAAGGACTGGCAGAACGGAGGACATTCTAATCGCTGTCAGGGTGCTGCGACTTTCAATACACTCGCTACTCTTGCTAGCTCATCAAGAGAAACTACGTCAAGATCCAGCTGGGGGAGAGCACCCCGTTATCTGCTAAGTATTTCTATATCTATCTTTATATTTATACTTTATACTATATTTAAATAAAACCAATAAAGATTTGTGCTGATATATATATATATCTATATCTTTTGCTTAGTGTGTTTAATAAATAAATAAAGTGGCTATGCTAAAATGTAATCTAGATAATAAAACTCTAGCATGGATATGATGAATAGTGCTCTGCTACATTTCAATTAGAAGTTCTCTCTCTAGTTTAGAATAACTGTATTATTATAAAAGCTTAACTCTAAACTGAACTTGTGGGAAGAGAACTTGATCAAGTCAAGTTGTTAACGGATATGATGGGAGGTGAAGCTGCTTTTATCTATTCCTAGAGATGCTAGAATTCTGGAGAATTTTATCTTTGAAATCTTTAAATCTACATGATGAGTTCCTTTATGATGAGAATTTAAATTCCTACCACGGCCATACATGACAGCTTGCTAGACTTTACGCTATACATTTACTTTTTACTACTTGAGCATTGAAGTGTCAGTCAAGTCTGTAGTAAGACCCTTAGGAAGCTTGTCATGTGGTTAAATCAAGATTCACTTGCACGCTCTTTCCACTCAATTGCTGTTCTACTTCCGGAAGTACGCATCACATACATACCATTCCATCTCCAATCCATAGCAATAAAATTTCTACTCCTAACCGGGAGAGAATAGTCAAAAACATTTTCCTTTTCCTGTTATTTCCCCTGTGAAATAATGCGTTATTTTGGTTACTACCACTTGCTAAATTGTTCTAACCGGAGGATGAAGTGCTCTATCCGAGGAATAAAAAGGGCAGTGCCCGGAACCTCGAAAAAGAAAATATTACGAGAAATAAAAGGAGCACAGTGCTCCGAACCTCGATGAAAAAAAAAGTGGAAAAGTGTGAGAAGAGAGTAAAATGGACAAGTGTCCGACAGTAGAATTAGGGTACAAGATACCACTGGAGAAAGAAAAAATAATAAATAAAAATATAAGAGCATCTTCCTCCTCAAGAGCACCAAAAGCAAGAAAGGTATGTATCCCCTCAAAAAGAGGCAAAAGTGAATTAGACACTCTCTCACCATTATCACCTTATCCACCATTATCACCCATACACCAATTCATTCACCACACATGCAACATCCTGATTTGACTTATTGCCTTGTTTCTATGGATCCATGGTTGACTATGCAATAAATGTCTTTGTAACTATGTATATCTTAATCTCCCACTATGAGCTCCAGATATCAAAAACCATTATTAGGATGAGGTTTGAGGAAGAGAAGCAATGCCCACTCTGCCTTATAGCACAATACTACATTACTTTGCTTCGAGAGAAGGGCAAACACCATTATCTCTACTCACAACGATGGCGCCAAAAGCGTTAGCCGCGCCATGTATGGCGGCGCGGCAAAAGCGCCACCGTGGCACCGCCCGGCCACGCAGGCCTGCGTGGGCCCCTCTCGTCAGTTTGCCGCGCCGGGCGGGCTGGCGCGGCTAGTGCGTTGCCGCGCCAGGCGGGCTGGCGCGGTCAACGGCTTTGCCGCGCCAGGCGGGGTGGCGCGGCAAAGCCGATCTAGATCTGGCGCCGGCCTCCTTCTTCCTCCTCTCCTCTGCCTGCTCGCTCGCCCAGCTCGCCCGCGCGCCGCGCCGCCTTCCTGCTCGCCGTCGCCGTCGCGACCGCCGCCGCAGCTCGCCGCCGGAGAGCTCCGGAGTCCGACGGACTCCGTCGGAGCCCCAGCCGGCCCCCACAGCCTAGGCCGTCGTCCCCATTCGGCCTCCACAGCTAGCTCCTCCCTTCCCAGTCCCTCCCTTGCACTCGGCCGGCCAGGCGAGCTCGCCGGCGGCCAGGCAGTGGCAGGAGGCCGGATCCCCCTCTTCCTCTCCCCAGCTTCAGCAGGCCAAGCTCAGGTTAGTTTTTTTTAACTTAGTTCATTATTTTTTTTTGTTTTGTTGTATGTTGATTTAGCAAACTGTTAGTGACTTACGGTAGTTAGTTTATTGATTTAGGTTATGTTAGCTAGTTAGTTACTTAGGGTTAGTTAGTGACCTAGGTTTAGTTTAGTGCTTTAGGTTAGGTTAGTAAGTTAGTTATAGGTAGGTTAGTTTAGGTATTAGTTTAGTTAGTTACTTAGTTAGGATTTTAGTTTAGTTAGAGTATTAGGGTATTAGTGAAGATATATTAGTTAGGGTATGCTGTAGTTAGAGTAATAGGTAATTACTGAAGACATGTTAGTGTATAGGTAGTTAGTGAAGCCAACTTAGTAAGTAGTTACGCCATTCTTTACTTTTGAGAAGACAATCACTTGACCTTAGTTCCACTATTGACTTTGTAGATGGACACTGTATTCAGATTGTTTTATGGAGGTACAGTTAGTAAACGAGATGGGTTGTTTGATGATAACATGGAACAAGAACTCGAAGTATTTGATGAGCGTCCTTCTTTTACGGAGCTTATGTTGCGTCTGAAGGAGAAGTTCGATGGTGATTTCTCGTTGAAAGGGAGATTTGACAGTGGCAAGATTAGGGCGAACTATGCGTTGATGCCCTTGCGCAACCAGGCTGACTGGGCAAAATACCAGACGATCGTTATGGCATCCAATTCGACCATGGCTGAGATCGTGGTAGAGGATGGTAGGAGGAAGCAGGCAGAGGCGTCCAATGATGGCAACGAAGGTGAAGCACAGGAGGTAGGGGATGATGACGATGCAGCTCCGATGACTATGGACGTTGATGGTCACCCCACGCAGGAGACGGTGTATCCATCTGAAAATGTCCACGCTGACGTCGGTCAAATAAACAATGATTTTGATGTGGCCGACCTAGAGCGGCAGGAGCAGGAGGACCAGGAGGCACAATTGTTTGATGAAAACTATGATTCTGATGATGATTCAGATTATGACGAAGAAGAGGACAGTTATATTTGTGCTATGCCTGACCCGGTTCGTGGTATTACACAACCGGTTCGTGCTATGCCACAACCGGTTCCTCAGAATATGCATCCTCCAGGGAGACTAGTCACTGATATACCAGAGGATCATATACATTTTGATGCGTGGCGGCGTTTGAGTGATGCGAGGTATTATGTTGCGCCCGATCCTTTGACTGAGACAGAGCTGCAGCAATTGAGGTCGGTTAACATGCAGTTTAGAGGCGTTCCAAGTTATAGGGATGTCAGTATGGTGGACCAGGCAGTTTGTGATACTGGATTGAATCTGTGCAAGCAAACACTGCATAACCATACAGATTGGATTCTTCAGAAGGGTATGATTTTCAACACTATGACTGAGCTGAAGCTTTTCCTTGAGAACTATGCTGTGCATCATCATCGACCGTACACGGTCAGCCATTCAGATATTAGTTTGAGGTACCACGTCAAGTGTTTGAGTCTTGGTTGTCCGTGGAGGCTGAATGCTCGCAAGAAAACTGATGATAAGTGGAGAATCAGTAAAGTAGTACAACCGCATACCTGTTTTACAAATAAGGGACAAGAAAAACATCCTCAATTAACGGCAAGATACCTTGCACGGCGTATTTTGGCATTTGTTGATGATGACGCCGACGTATCTGTTTCACAATTGCTTATCTCCATATTTGGATTCACAGGCTATAAGGTGACTTATGAAAAGGCGTGGCGTGCGAAGCAGATCGCCCTTGCAATTCGTTGGGGTGGTTGGGATGAAGCTTACAACAGGATTCCTCGGATTTTGTGTGCAATGGCATACTATAACCCTGGCCTTAAATGATTTCCACACACCAATGGGCAGTATATAGACCGCAACACCGGCAAGGTTACACATGTGCTTCAGCGTGTATTTTGGTCTTTTGCACAAACAGAGCATGCGTATCAGTACTGTCGTCCAGTCATACTTGTGGACGGTACTTTCTTGACCGGAGCGTACAAGGGTGTGTTGATGATGGCGGCGGCTGTTGATCCCGAGGACCAGATAGTTCCAATTGCTTTCGCCTTGGCTGAGGGGGAGAACGTTGAGTTTTGGTCTTGGTTCATGGCCCTGCTACGGATACAAGTGTTAGGGCCTTCTCGGACAATATGTTTGATTTCGGACCGTCATGTTGGGTTGCTTCGTGCCGCAGAGGAGGAGATAGAGGGTTGTCCTCCTCTAGTGCACAGATGGTGCATGCGTCACTTTGCCGCCAATTTCTGGCGTCGGCAGAGAAAAAAGGAGGTTTGTGCCAAGGTGAAAGAGCTATGTTGTGTTAAAACTGAGCACAAATTCAAAGAAACAATGGAAGAGTTGGACAAAATGTTAAACAGTGCTGCCAGAGCCTGGATCGAGAGACAGATGGAACACAAGGAGAAGTGGGCGCTTGCTTACGATGAGGGCGGTTTCCGGTTCGGCATAATGACCACCAACTCATCGGAGTCTTTCAACAAGGTATTCACCGGTGTTAGAGCCTTGCCCGTTTCTGGAATCGTTGAGTACTCGTTTCACAAGACCAACGAGTATTTTGTGAAAAGGTGGTCCATTGCTCAAGACAACCTACAAACGGATGGTGAATTTGGAAAGGCGGGAAAGGAGCACATTCAGGAAAATGAGATCTGGGCAACGCAGCTAACTTGTGAGGCTTATGGACCAACCAGACAAATCTATAATGTTCGAGCAAAGGGTGGAACTACCATGGGCGGGGAACGCTACGGTGGTCGCAACTATCGGATCGATCTTGAAAGAGTGGAATGCAGTTGTAACGTGCCGCAGATAATGCATGCCCCTTGCTCTCACATGATTGCATCCTGTAGAGCGCGCGGATATAACTACAAGGCTGTACCATATATGTCCGAGTACTATCGCCGGAGCAACACCGTCGCAATATGGCAGAGCAGCTTCGAGCCTTACCTTGATCCCACTCAATGGTCTCCATACTTGGGTAGAGACTTCATGCCTGATCCTGAGCTGCTGAAGTTAGGTAAGGGTAGGAGGAGGAAGAAGAGACTAAAGGGTGACATAGACAATATGGATAGGTATGGCGGGGGGACTTTGACCAGACACCGAGCACGAACCTATGCTCTGTTTGCCATGCCATGGCATAATGCAGCCTTCCATCGTAGACAAACACAACAGGTGTACATATGTCTTCATTTGTTTTAATGCTTTATTATTTTTATCTTCACTTATATTAATTATTTGAATGCTTTTGCTATTATTGTACATATGTCTTTCATTTGTTTTAATGCTTTATTATTTTTGATGCTGTACTAACCTGTTACCATGTTTTGTTTAAACAGGATGGCGAACCCTCCCGCGTACCCTCTCCTTGAGCCGTTCTACGACGGCGAGCACCGGGCGCACAGGCTCACCGACTACGCCCCTCCGGAGAGGTTGTCCTTGCTGAGGCCGCGCACCCACCTATGGCACCGGTGGGACGAGCGCTACGCACCCTTCCTACGGCGCGCGGGCTTCTTGGTGCTAGCCCGCGTTGCCAACGACGTGGTGTTGCAGCTCGACCCCGCGCTCCTCACCGCGCTGGCGGACAGGTGGCGTCCCGAGACGCACACCTTCCACCTAGCCTGTGGGGAGATGACCGTGACGTTACAGGACGTGGCCAAGATTTTTGGTCTACGCCTGGGCGGCCTCCCCGTGACGGGGATTCTTGACACCGACACGTGGATGGACACCGTCCACCAGTTCTGTGGTCGTACGCCCCCCGACGACGCAGACGCTAAGAGGAACAAGTAAGCTAATTTTTTTTTCTAATTTAGTTGCATACGATGTGCTACTATCATTTCCTAACTTTTACTTTTTGTAAACAAACAGGAAGACTACTGGGGTGCCTTCGTCGTGGATCACCCAGCACTTTTCGTATTGCCCCCTCAACGTTGACCCACAGGTAGTCGAGAGGTATGCCAGAGTGTGGCTGTGGCACTTTATTGGGGCCTTCCTGTTTCCCGACTCATCGGGGAACACCATCAGCTGGATGTTCGTCCCCATCCTCGCACAGCCGTGGGAGAACATCGCCGGCTACAGCTGGGGGAGCGCTGTTCTAGCATGGCTGTACAGACAGCTGTGCGAGGGGTGCCGGCGGAGGCAGGCCTCCTCTAGCTTGGGAGGGTGTCTGCCCCTGCTCCAGGTTTGGGCCTGGCAGCGGCTGCCTGTGGGTCGTCCCAGCGTACGAGAGGAGGCGGTAAGTACATACCTCTTGCGTGCGTGTGCTTTTACAAATTTACAGTCATTTAACTAATTCAAATTGGAATGCAGGTGTGGAGGCACCCGGACACCCGACCCACTGCTCTGTTTGTCTGGTCCACGGCAGAGGCAGTTAGAGGCAACCCCCAGCACCGCTACCACCTGTACACGGACTTGCTGGACGTCCTGACACAGCACCAGGTAATTCCGGAATGAGTTCAATTTTTTATATTGAAAAAGGAACATGACTAACTATGTCTGTTCATTACAAACAGGTCAGTTGGGACCCCTGGGACCTGTACGACAACGTGTTCGACCCCGCCACGGAGCTGGACCGTGTAGATTGGCGTTGCACCGTCCCTCTTATCTGCTTCTACGTGGTCGAGATGCACTTGCCCATCAGGATGATGCGTCAGTTCGGCCTACGACAGGAGTTTCCTCCACCTCTGATTAGCACGGATCAGAGGTTGCACAAGTAAGTATCCTCCACAGTGTTGTTCAGTTACTCTAGTAAATTCTATCTTATGCTCTAACAGATGGGTTTCCTTTGCAATGCAGGGTGAAGCGCCAAAGCAGACGGAAGAATCCCGTTGATTGGCGCGCGGAGCACGCCGATCATGTCCTGAGTTGGACAAACAGGTACCAGCAGGACGTTGACGACGGCGAGCCGTACGACCAGGGCGTCTTCGACCAGTACCTACAGTGGCTGCACCGGAGCACCCGGTTGCACATTAAGCCACCGTACTACGAGGCCACCGCTGAGGACGAGTCGGACGACGACGAGGACCCGTACGATGCTACCACTAGGGCATCGACTCAGCCTGACAGAGCCCCTCTACACAGCTACGTGGTAATATATCATGTCCTTCAACTATTGTTTGTGTTTCTGTACTTGGTGCACTTACCCCCTGGTCTTGTGTCGGCAGGCGTCGCAGCTGTCTCGGTACTCCGACGAGGCAGCGCAGCTTATACACCACACCAGCTCTACTGGGGACCACGACCCGGTACAGGCTTTTCTGCAGGTATCATAACACATTCGAACTGTACGTGTAAATTTTAAGAAGTCATAAACTGTACTAATATTTATTATTATTATTTTCTTATTTGCAGAAAATCAGGAAGGGCTGCAGGAAGCTTGCTCAGAAGCTTGGGTGCATGGACACAGCATGGGCCCCACCGCACCTTCCTCAGCCTTCGAGCCCTTTGGTGTCAGACACTGTCCCAGCAGCAGCAGCGTCGTCCGACGCTCGGACGGGAGGCACTTCTGCGGATCCACGCGGAAAGGGCCCCACTGCAGAGGAGCAGCCCGAGGAGGAGGGGGAGGAGGAGGAGGACGAGGAGCAGTACGTCGAGCGCACGACACCACCCTACACGGCTAGTGCAGGCTACATGGCCCTCGGCCATAGCTCGCACTACGCTGGAGGGTCCTCCTCCAGAGGTGGCCTGGACGACACGGCGTGGCAGGTACCTGGTGCTTACGACTACCCTAGTGGCTACTACACCGGCCCTGGCTGGCAGCCTTGGCCAGAGCAGGGCGCAGCACAGGAGCTGGGGTACTCACAGCTAGGTGGAGCTCCACTACCTACTCAGGAGGACGTGCAGGTACATAAGTTGACCGCTATACATTTAAGTTCGTCAGATATATTTAAGTTGTTTGCTAACATTTATTTTGAATGTTGCAGGGACCTAGTCAGACGCAGGGGTCACCACGCCGGCAGCCACGCGCACGAGACCGCACGGACGTCACGTTCACGCCGAACATGGATCTGTCGCAGCCGAGGCGTCGGAGGCGGCCTCGTCAGCCGTACACACCTAGCTAGGCTTAGTGTTAGACTATATGCATAGGTGATGTATATGTTAGATAACTTGTTTGAGAACCCTATTATGTACTTCGTGGAGCCTGAGCCACTAAGCCTGGTTTTTATGACCGCTATTATGTTTCCGTTTATTCAAATTGTGTCAATGTTTGGTTCCTTGTTATTCCGTTTGCGGAAAAAGACAGGAAAAACGGAAAAACACATTCGATCAAACAGAGACAACACATTAGGACAAAGATCGATCAGGAACTCGACCAGTCGGCGGGAAACCTTGGGGCTTTGTCTGCTGCAAAACTTCATGCCAGCTTTTGCCGCGCCAACCCTGGGGGCGCGGCTGACGCTTTTGCCGCGCCAGGCGGGGTGGCGCGGCAAATGCATTAGCCGCGCCATCCCGCCTGGCACGGCAAAAGCGTCAGCCGCGCCCCCAGGGTTGGCGCGGCAAAAGCTGGCATCTTGTTGCACAGCCTTTTCAGTGTCGTGTCCTGTCCTCATAAGTGCTCTGCAGTTTTGATTCCCATAGACTTTTCAGTGTATAGGCTTTTCAGTGTATAGGCTTTTCAGTATATAGGCTTTTCAGTGATTAGATTTTTCAGCGAATAGCCTTTTCAGTTGCATTAACTACACACTCACAATGCAGCTGAGATAATTCACAAGTTCAAAACCAGGGCTCCGCCTATATAAACCCATCAGCGCCTTGCATATTCAACAACTTCAGCAGAGCTTGCGAGGTTCGTAGTAGAGATGTCTGGAGGTTCGTCCAAAGGCGGGAGAGGAAAGGGTGGGAGGAAGGGACCTCCCATTGTGTGGGAGAGATCTCTTGGTCCTGATTTCTTCTTAGAGGCACTATATGACTTTCCCGTTGAGAGCAAAAAGGATTTCAGCCGGGACCGTCCTCTTAGGGGATATGATAACCGTTTAGAGGACTGGCCAAAATGCCGCCATGGTGAGGACTGTTTGGTGCAGATGCTCCACGACGACCTGGAGGCAGGCCGACGTTTCTTCAAATGCCCGCGAGCATGGGTAACTTTATTTAATTGTTGTTGCTATGCCTCTCATGTTTGCTAATACTTAGTCATTTTGTGAATGACAGTCTTCTATTTCCGAAGAAAACTGCGGCTTCACCAGATGGGTGGATCCTCCTCCAATATGGCCGCATCAGGAATACATCTATTATCTGCAGCGTCGTATCGACGATCTTGAAAGAGAAATTAAAAGCATGCTCAAGGACTATGATGATGACGACAGCGATGCAGGCGGTTCAGATGAAGCAATATGCCTTGATCCATATTGCAACTGCCCGCATCACAAGAACAAGGGGCCTCCACCGCCGCCCCCACCACCGCCACCACCACCACCACCCGCAATGGGAGGCTATTACGGAGAAGGGTCTACTCAGTTTGCTATGTGGGACGGCTTCTAGACTACTTAGATCACTATGTGCGTGTTGTGTTGTGCCAATCAATTACCTAAGGCATGTTAGGATTAGTCTAGGACCTTTTAACCAAGTTACGGTAAAAGGTCCTCACATGCCATGTACTAGTTTGTTGTTTGTGTAATGGTTTGCTCTATTCTATTTCTCGTACTTTATCCCACAAAAAATCAATGACACATGAACTACCGCAAATAATACAACAACATATAATAAAGCCGAACAAAGTGCAGTTCAAGACTACATAATCGAGGATCCGAAATAAACGGTACACGGAAGTACAAACCAAGAGTACAATACACTAACAAGTCCACCAAATGACAACAATGTTCATTACTCAATAATGACTACTGAACCTACCACACTACTGAGTGCAACGAGGCCATTTTCCCTTTCTCACAGCATCCGGATCCTGCTCCATGGCAGCCTTGGCACGGCGCACACGCTCAAGCCTCTTCTCCCTCCCCCCCTACGCTTAGCTCCATCCCTCATTCTTGCCTCTTCCTCATGCTGCTTTTGTGCTGCCTCTTCTTTGCGTCTATTCTCCAAACGCTCCTTGTCCTCCGCAGCCCACTTTTTCATCCTCTCTACGTGCTCCTTGTCCTCCGGCTTCATCTCAGTGTCGATCCACTGCTCGAAGTCACATAGTGGTGGAGGCTCCTGCAAAATACGACTAAATCAATTAGGTAATAAAATATAAATGATTTTTCATTCATGTATAGAACAAGCCATCAACTTCTCACCATCAGTCCAATACGGATCTGTTTAGGTGTAGGGTCAAAGGCATAATTCTCACACATCCAATACCTCTGACCGTATGTGTGCTCCTCATCAGATATTGCGACCTTACAATCATCGCCGCAGTAGCACATGGGCACCGGAACACCGCTAGGCAATGGCAAACGGGCATAGGCATTGCCCGTGAGAGGCTGCCTACAATCATCAACGCAATAACAAATGAACATAACACAAAATTACTTCATTAAAACAGACAAATAAATCAACAATGTACCGATCTTACCTTGCCTTACTAGCTTTGCCACGCCGCGGCATCCTAACAATAAAAAATATGTCAACGCTACACATACATTCATGATTAATTATAAATCTACATAATGACGTAACAAATATTACACAAAAAATTGTACACAAAATGAACAAAATATTAAGCAAAACAGATATAAAAAGTCTAATACATGAACAAATCCATCATTAATTAGCAACTAACGTCACGACAGTATCAAAATAAATATTGTCTACAAACCCTAACTTACAAAAATATGGTTCAATCCTACATTGCAAATATGGATAAAGAACAATAATATGGATCAAAATACCTCTTGTAGACAAGTTTGATTGAGGGAGGGAGACGAAGAGAGGAGGAATGAAATGAAATGAAATGGAATGGATTGGATTGAATTGGTTTGGGAGAAGAGAGGAATGAGGAGGAGCCTGCTGCTCGGCGCGGCGGCCAGATCTAGATCGGCTTTGCCGCGCCACCCCGCCTGGCGCGGCAAAGCCGTTGACCGCGCCAGCCCGCCTGGCGCGGCAAACGCACTAGCCGCGCCAGCCCGCCCGGCGCGGCAAACTGACGAGAGGGGTCCACGCAGGCCTGCGTGGCCGGGCGGTGCCACGGTGGCGCTTTTGCCGCGCCGCCATGCATGGCGCGGCTAACGCTTTTGCCGCGCCATTGGGGACGGCGCGGCAAAAGGGTTAGTTTTGCAAAAAAAAATAGACAGTGTTATTTATGAAATTTTTTATTTAATTGGGTTATTAATAAAAAAAATTCACCAACGCGCGAGGGATGGGGGCGTGGGCGCAGGGGGAGCCTACTGGCCGCCGAGCCACCAGCCGACGCGAGCGTGGGGGCTTGGCTGCGGCGCCGGCTACCCGGCCTGCTGCTGCAGCAGGTGAGCGTTGTGCCGACTGCCCGGCCACTGGCCTACAGGTGGATGCTTTGTGAATGTAGCCCCCGCCAGATCCCCACCGGACATGGTGTCAGCCGGCTCCCGCCAGGCCGCAGCCCCCCAGCGGATTTGGCTCTCAGGCGCCACCGGTCGTTGGGGAGTAGGAGTAGACGACAGCAGCGCAGCCATCAGCCGCCGGCCAGCCACCAGGGAACCAGTAGATCCAGGTGTGTGGACACCAGATCCGGTCTCGGAGGTCACGGATTTGGCTTGCCTTCGGCCATCTCGGCCACCATGGGAGCAGAGAAAAGGTCGAGGAAAATAGAAAGAGGGAGGAAGGCGAAGTGGAGGCAGCCTATTTGACCACGACCGCGGGCCGCCGCCGCCACTCGTCCGTGAGCAGTAGCGGTCGCCGGGAGGCTGACCTGCTCTGGGGGCCTTCGGCGACAGCGCGGAACTCCACAACCCTTTTTTTTTGTCTTCGCCTAGGTTTTCAATTTGATTCCCTAGGATTTTCTACCTACCTCCTAGGGAAAGGTTCCACGCAAGCAGTAGTGTCCCTTGTTGAAGGACCACCATGTTTCCTACTCGTGATGAAATCATCCACTTCCTAGGGCTAGATTCTTACGGTTTAGGATAGAAACCCTAGGGAGACAAGTATTTCCCTAGCACTCGTCGAAAACCGTAGGGAAACTCGTAGTTTCCAATAGTGTAAGGGAATGTTCGTTTCCAGGGCAAAAAAAAATTTGCCCTGTCACATCGAATATTGCGGTCCTAGTTTAGCCTATTAAAAATATATTAATTAAAAAACTAATTTGTCAGTCGGAGACTAATTCACGAAACAAATCTATTAAACTTAATTAATTCATGATTTAACAATATGGTGCTACATTAAACATTCGCTAATGATAGATTAGTTTACCTTAATAGGTCTCAGTAATTAGCATATGACACTGTAATTAATTTTATAATTAATTTATTTTTAATAGGCTAAACTAGTACCGCAACGTCCGATGGGACAGACACAAAAATTTTGATAGGGAAACAAACACCCCTTAAGATTCATATGAGTGTAGGACAGAGTCCCCAGGTACTCCATAAGAAAGGGCGAAGACCTAGTCCAACTAGGACTCTCCTTGTAATCCTAGTAGTATTGCTACCTTGTAATCTTACTAGGACTCTTAATATTGTAACCGACTATGACTCTGCCTTCTGGACTATATAAAGAGAGGTAGAGCTCCCTAGACAGACAATAGCCAGAGACAAGGGGTTATGGTATACAACTAGTCACTCATAAGCGCAGGGCGCAATACTATTCCCCCAACTGGACGTAGGGATGCTATTCAGCAGACCGAACCAGTATAAATCATTGTCTCTGCGTTTACCATCGAGTTCAGCATACGTCAATCCCCACCGAACAAATCGTGCGGGTACCCCGAGACGAGTTGCCGGTTAACAAACCCTGACAGCTGGCGCGCCAGGTAGGGGATTTTGGCGCAATTTGCGATCAAGAGCTTGGTGGACTTCAAAGATCAACACTTGCTCGTCACCGATGACTTGTCGTTGTTGTCATCGGATCTCGACTATAACTCACTGCCACCTTCATCGATAGCTCGTCACCATCCTCGTCGATTTGTTGACGTGACCTCAGGGATGATCCGTGGCAGCCTGCTATGATGCGGGAGATACAGAGCATATTGATCTACAACCGATCGATCTACAACTGTCAGCATACAACAGGATCGACTCCGGAAGTAATAAGGAATTGCTACATGGACTACGTCCAAAACCAGAAGCAAGGCCGTGACCCGTACAGGAACATGCAGTCCTACCCATATCAAAATCAGGGCACCGGTCGTCCGTGTTGCACTCGAGCAGAACGCCGCCATATCGAACTCGGACGTGCATACTGTTCGGGAACAGAACAACACAAGCCCTAGGATTCTGTACAATCTAGCTGAGCATGCAAGTCAACCGTGATCCAACTCAAACATGATGATAGCAAACCGCAAGCAAGCTGTCCGGGCCGAAGGCGAGCTATAAGCAAATTATCCAAGCTGCAAGCAAGCCAAGCCGCGGGCAACAAAATAAGACTATTCGTGTACTTCCGACTACCCGGACTCGACCGACTACTCCACTCGAATCTAACGTGTTAGTCGGGAACGAGATCCAGATGATCAAGAATTACTCGGCAACAACCCGGCTCGATCAAGAATCTGCTGAGGAGCTGTTCCGACTAATCGACTTCATCAACGACCAACTACTCGTATATCCGCAACGCCTGGGTACCGAGTCATCGAGTCATCGTGCTGCCGTAAAGCTGCAAGTGAGCCATAAGCCGCAAGTAAGCCCTCGAGCTACTGTAAAGCTGCGAGCGAACCATCAAGCTGTCATTGAGCCGCAAGTAAGCAAGCCCTCGAGCTGCTGTTGCGCCACGAGCGAGTCATCAAGTTGTCGTTGAGCCGCAAAAGCGAGCTTTCGAGCTGTTGTTGAGCCGCAAGCGAGCCATCAAGCCGTTGTTGAGCTGCAAGCAAGCGAGCCCTCAAGCTGCTGTTGAACCGTAAGCAAGCCATCAAGTTGCCGTTGAGCCACGAGCGAGCCATCGAGCCACAAGCGAGCTGTCGAGCAGGCGTCGAACCATCAAGCCGTTGCAAACAAGTCGTCCGAGTAATAAGCGAGCCGTCCGAGTACCAAGTCATTCATTACTCGGATATCTCGGCGGTGTCGACTACTCTACTCGGCATCAACCAAGCTAAGTCATGCTTTATTATTTTTAATATCTCCAATATTAATCATGAGCCGCTACGGCCACATCATTAATTGCATTCCCGGCTACTCATATAGCTCCGAGCTTGTAGTCGGTATAACACCTCACGGGTGTACAATGTACACTCGGAGCGTGCTCTTTTTCACGCAGCATGACTGCTATAATCTTCTCTTAGCAAGTTGTTAAATTACTTGAGTAAGTGCAAGCCTTAATCTGTGAAGCCTGTACCTCACGCTCGATAAATAAAGCTCGACACGCATGAAAGGTCCAAATTGGCTAGAGGGGAGGGTGAATAGCCTAATTAAAAAATCTACAAAATTACTTAGGCAAACACTATTAGTATAACAAGTGACGAAGCTTTTTGCGCTAGCCTAATAGTGTGTTGCAAGCCACCTATCCAATAATTCTACCTAATATTTCTATGTCACACAAACAACTAGAGCTAGTATCAAATGCAGAATAATACAATCTAGCTCTAGCACAAGAATGATACACAACTAACTACACAAAGTATATGACAAAAGATATACAACAAGAGATAGTAACTATATGAACGAAATTGCTCAAAGTAAATACAAAGTAAGTGAGCTAGATAGAAGTGGTTTCACTGAGCCTTCGGGATCGTCTAGTAGAGAACCAATCACCGATGAAATCCACTTGTGATGCCAATCACCAAGAATGTGAATATGAAGACCAATCACCAAGATGTGGAAACAATCACAATAAGCACACGAGACACCACGATTTATCCCGAGGTTCACGTGCTTGCCGGCACGCTACTCCCCGTTGTGTCGACCAACACTAGGTGACCCGGAGGCTAATTGACACAACACCAAGCTCACGAAGAGCGCCACAAGAATCTTCCGCTAGTGAGGTAGCTCAATGACACGAGCAATTCACTAAGGATGCCTCTTGCCACTCTGGCGAGGTAAGGCTCCAAAACCTCTCACAATCACGATCGGTGGTGGCCAAGAACAATCTCCTTCTCTTGCCAACAACCACCTCAACACCTCCAAGCCGTCTAGGCACCGGCAAATGCCAAGAGTAACAAGAGAACTCAATGCCGATGCAAAGAACTAGTGCCACTAGATTGAACTCTTTCAAATATCGCACTAGATCACTCAATCTCACTTGGTTTGATCAAATAAACTTGGGAGATGAGTTGGGAGGCTTGCCAAAGCTCACTAGAATGCTTAGGAATCAAAATGTGCAAGAGTCAGTCCAAGTGAGCCAGCCAAGCCCCTTAAATAGGTCATCCAAGTCGGCCTAGCCGTTAGGCTGAAATCGCGACCATCGGACGCTCCGATGCGAGACCATCGGACGCTGCCCCAGCGTCCGATGCTCCGGATGGAGCCACGTGTCCCCCTGATTTGAAATCTGCCCGTTAGATCCCAACGGTCATATTGCTTCGCGCCACGGTTAAAGTGACATCGGACGCGCCAATGCCAGGCATCGGACGCTCCGATGCTGCTGCTCATTTTAGCTCTTTTCTGCGCTACATCGGACGCTCCAGGACTCCTGCATCGGACGCTCAACCCCTGCGTCCGATGACACAACAGAAAGGTTCCAGAATGCTCCAAATCACATCGGACGCGTCCAATGGATTGGCATCAGACGCAGGCCAGCGTCCGATGCTTCCTGGAAAGCACGCTCGCGCCACGTCACCTGCATCGGACTCTGCAACAGTGTTTCCTCAGCGTCCGTTGCCAGCGTCCGATGCTCCTTCAACATTTGTCAGAAACTAGGTTTTACCATCGGACGCTCGGCCCAGCGTCCGATGCTCCTCGGACCAGCGTCTGATGCTCCCTGAGCACACTACTTCACTTCCAAAAACCGCTGAATCCTGCCTCGCAAGCTCGGCAGGAGGGAGAGGAACTATACACTAGTTTCTCCCACTTCTCCACAACTCCTTAACATCCCCTTATCCAAAAAGTGCCAACACCACCAAGTGTACATCATCATATGCAAGTGTGTTAGCATTTTGCAAAGTATTTTCCAAGGGGTTTTGTTAGTCACTCACTAGGTCTTATAGCATCGATATGTTAGAGAACACCTAGTGGCACTTGAACATCGCATAAGCCGTGAATAATCTTCTCTTAATAGTACGGCTATGTATCCTAAATGTGATCACACTTGCTAAGTGTCTTGATCACTAAGAACAAAGAGCCCTATAGATTATACCTTTGCCTTCGGGCCTCTTTGCTCTATCTCTTCTCTTCTTCTCAAGTTTCACCTAATGGTAGAGCACTTGATCTCTTGAGTGCTTGTGGCCATCACCATCCTTCATGGTTGCCACCTAGCTAGCTCCACCACTTGGCTTGGTCACAATCCTCTCTTTTAAGCTACACACATGCTTAGCAATAGGATTAGACCAAATAGGTTTCATCAATTAACCAAAACCAAAATAGGGCTTTCTATCTCCCCCTTTTTGGTAATTGATGACAACCTATACAAAGATATGTGATTTAAATTTGAGTAACCACATTGATAGTATTAGCTCCCCCTACATATGTGCTATAGAGTTTGGTTCTAAATTTGGCACATATGTATGATTATGAAATGTGGATGAGCAATACTACCAATGATGATGCTAAGGCATAAGAATGGACCTTTGAAGCGTGATACCAATCGGAGTGCACATGTTATACCATCCTTAGCACCATTTATCACTAGACATACATCAAAACTCAAGAACCCCGTGAGATCAACATAATAATAAGGCTCTTGAACCACTTGAAAATACTAAAATATAAGTATGTCTAGTTATCATCTTATTCATGCTAGTGAGTCATATCATCAATCATGTTCTAACCCTAGCATTCACCACATAAGCATGAATATCAAAAATAAATAGCTTATGCAAATGCAATCAATCGTATGAATATGCACATTTCAAATGCAACATACATGTTTATGAGCTTGCTCCCCCTATTTGTATGCTCCGATCCCACTTGAAGCACTTGAAGGTTCACTTAGCATGTCTCTTTTTATTTATCTTAGCATTTATCTTAGCATTCTCCCTCATATCTTTGTCATCATTTTCTCCCCCTTTGTCAACAATTATCATAAAAGTGAGACAAGTTTTAATGAAAGGAGGCAATCTTTATATGTGGAGATCAAACTAAGTCAAGTTATGGCTTAATCTAGCTCATGAGCATAGAATATTTAACACGGTTTGCTCTAGAGTAAGCTTCTTCACACATCTTACAATGGTTATCTTACTCACGTTGGTTAAACACCCATTGCTCGCTTACTAGACCAAACACTAGAGTTACAAGCTCACAAACAAGTTATATGCTACCACTAGACCAAATCAAACATAGAAGCAATAGTGGTACCATATATACTTCAAATTCATTTGATTTACCATGAATGAGCCTAAATAAGCAATGTGATGTTGTAACACCCTGATTTAATTTTTCCCCAAATTAATAAAAGGAATTAGAAATTAAATAGGTTGGCTAGTTTATTAGAGGAGGAAAATAAAATTTATTTATCATTTTCATGTTGCATTCATGCCTTTGCATATTTTATTGTGCGGTAAATGATTTTATTAAACCCGTATAGGGCAAATCGAATTTATTCTATTTAGAAAATCAACAAAATGATTAATAAAAGTTTTGCGAAATCAAACTCAAATTTTATTTCTAAAACCTAGGGAAAATATTTTCAAAAGTTCTTAAAACTGATTTGATTTTGAAATGGTTTGAAATCTGCTTTTAAAAAGGACTTGCAAAACTTGGAAAAGAAAACAAGCAGCTGGGCTCCTTGCCTCTCTTCTTCCCAGCCCGACCCAAGCCAAGCCCGTTTCCCCTTTTCCCTCATTCCTTCTCCCATTTTCCCTTCGGCCCGACCCCGACCAGGCCCAACCGGCCGCTCCCCAGCCCATTCCCACCTTACCCTCTCCACTCCTCCCGGCCCAGCGTCGCGAAACGGCCCGCGACACCGCGCGAAGGCCGCCACCCAGCCTCCGCTCCACCACCGCCCGCCGCGCTCATCCGCACAGATCGCCTCCGCCCGGCCGCATCCAACAGCTTCCCCTCCGAACCCTCCGGTCGTCCAACCAAACTAGATCGCGCCGCCACCCCTTTTCCTTCCTCGCCTACAAAGAGCTCGCACCCTAGCTCCTTTTTTCCCCCTCTGGTACTCGAGCCTCCTCGCCACCATTGCCGAACTCGGCATTAGCCCCAATCCCTTCCTGAGAACCCTCACCGCCTCTCCCGCTGCCACCGTCGTCCTCGCGGAGCCGCACCGCATCCAGGGAACCCCTCACCAGTGGACGGTTGCGCCGGGAGCTTCACGGCATCAACCACGCCGAAGAGGACGTACTGCCCCGCCACAGACACCGCCTTTCGGCCTCCGATCGACGACCAGGGACCCGTCATTGGACTCGCAGTGAGCTTCCCATCCCAACCCGTCTTTTCCCGTAAGCTCTACTGGCCCTAGGACCCCTCCTGAGCCGCACCGGCGAGCTCTAGCCATGGCGCCGCCGCTTAGGGCCCTGGCGCCGCCGTGCTTGTCCCCGCCGGCGGCCCCCAAGTCGGTTCTTTTTGATCTGGACCGCTGGATCACCCACATACGGCTTAGATTAGATCTCTTTCCTCGAAGAGATATGGACCGAGTCCGCGGTTCCATGGACTGGGTTCACCTCAACAACACCCGCACGTCCACGGCACACCGGTACACCGCACCAACCACACTCGGCCACGTGGCACCACCGCGTGGACAGCGCCGACCTGCCGAGCCGGTTTGCAGAAAGGCCCCTCCCGTTTCTTCGAATCAACCCGCACTCCCACTTCACTGTTCACTGAGTCTTGGGAAAAATGCGATCTAACCCATGCACTTTCCCGAAAATGAGGCGCAGTCCACCGCACGGTTCCCCCTCCCCAATCTAATCTCAGCCATCCATCGCCCGATCGACGGCTGACGACCCACCGTACCCCTTCGCTGGTGTCGTTTCGCTAAAGAGACCCTGCCTCTTTACATAATTAACCCGCGCTCCATCAGCACAGTAAATTGAGTCTGCGCGATTCTTCCGAACTAGCCCCTGATGTTTCACCGAATGGAGGCCCGGTCCGCCAGCCGATTAAATTCGGATTTTGATTTATTTAAAACACAAAATGAGTTCAACCGATTTACAGATTTGCCACCCTCGTTCAAAAGCTCATAACTTGCTTATTTTAACTCCGATTTGACCCATTCAATTTGCGTTAGATTCATAATTTTGTTCTCTACGCAGTAGAACTGTTGGTTTACTATTTTCATACTGCTTGTTGTACTGTTATTTATTTTGCTTTGCATGTGCCATGTATGTTGATTGGGCCAGAGAGTGCGGAATACGAGGACGCTCCAGACCATCCTTGCGACCCAGTTGATTCGACCCAGTCCGAAGGCAAGTGTCCTTGAACATCTTGCACCTACTTTATTTTACTTTTGGTATTAGAGTAGTTTAGATCTAGTAGATGCATGCAATGTCAAACTTGAATCCTATATTATGGTTTACTAGATCTTGCTCTATTATCCTTGTCGCCTGGTTTGGGATGTTCGGGTAGGTGTCTTGCTTAGCCCTGTAGTCATGGTTGGGATGAGAGTTAAAATGTTTATAATCTTGATTAATGATTTATGAAACGAATGTGGACATGGTAATTTTGTAGTAACATGGTTATTAGGTAAATCTGGCAGGATGGACCCGTATTGGTGGTTTTGTGCCGTGGGACTCGGCAGCTGCTTTTGGTTTCTGGTTCGGGGCTCGTGCTAGACATATCCTGCCTGGATCCCTAGGACCCGGTTCTCGAAGCCTGTAACCCGGCTTAACAGCGCAGCCATGAGATCTGGATGGGCCGGACCTGGCTAATTAATTAGTTTCCTCTAAGTTATGCTACACGGGGTTTGTTTAGTGGCTCAAGAGGGGTCCCTTGGTGTCGTTGACTTATGGACAGGGGAGAAACCTTAGAGTACGTGTAACACAGGCTTGGAGGGACTTTGTAAAGGCCTTGCAGTGCAACCCGCTATGCACCTCGGCAGTGTATAGCGTGACGGGATCTGCACGACTCATGGGTAACGATGTGCAACCTCTGCAGAGTGTAAAACTGATATATCAGCCGTGCTCACGGTCACGAGCGGGCTTGGACTTCTTCGAGATTAGTTGGTTACTGGTTGGTTTTGGGTTCGGGTCATCTGATGGACTTCAGGTGCGGTTGCCTGATGGACTTCAGGTGTGGGTACTTGGTGTGACTCCAAGTGTTGGTTACTTGGTGCGACTCCAAGTGTGGTCTTGCTCGGTGCGACTCCGAGTGTTGTTACTTTTCTACAGAGTCTGTGGTTATAACCTAGTAAATAGGTGCATAGGACTAATAGGAATAATAGGATGTGTTGCTTTAGGCGCTTGAGTCAAACAGAGTCAGCCTACCTTTGTTATTAGCCTCATAAGCATATATTTCCTACACTTGCGGAGTACATTTCGATGTACTCACCCTTCCTCTTTGTCCCCCTGCTACCCCACCCAGACGCTGGAGACTACACGTACGAGGAGCAGGAGTATCCAGAAGACGGAGGCTACGACCCTGACGACCTGTACTAGGATGGCGCTACCCCCGGTCGACCTTCCTGTGGAGATGGAGTCCAGATTTCCACATCTACATCAGCGTCTTCATTAGAGTCCGTTATCATGAGAGTCTGTACTTTTATTTCAGACCCGAGGGTCATTTATGTAACAAAGTTCGATATTATTAATAAATCATTATTTTGATATTTACTATGATGTGGATATATGTATGAAAATTGATCCTGGCATACATATATTGTGCTCCAATTTTGTTCTTAAAATTGGGGTGTCACATCTATATGAACTAGATCACAACCTTAATAAGAATGAATGTACATGCCAAACAATTTCACCTTTGTTTTCTTGGAGAAGAGGCATGTCATAAGTGGGGGTGTATTCAACTCATGTTGGAGAAGTCTAGGATATTCAATTCATTCCTTAGCTTGCAAAACCTTCTCTCATCTAGTGGCTTGGTGAAGATATCGACAAGTTGATCATCGGTGCCCACATTCTCAATAGATATATCTTTCTTTGCTTGATGATCTCTAATGAAGTGATGCCTTATGTCAATGTGCTTTGTCCTTGAATGTTGTACCGGGTTGGTGGCTATTTTGACGGCGCTCTCATTATCACATAGCAATGGGACTTGTCCAAACTTGACTCCATAATCTTGCAATGTTGCTTTCATCCATAGCAATTGTGCACAACAACTACCCGCGGATATGTATTCGGCTTCGGCGGTAGAGAGTGCAACACTATTTTGCTTCTTTGATGACCATGAGACAAGTGATC
>VDCT01000912.1:0-18176 GCA_009763385.1 Coix lacryma-jobi var. lacryma-jobi
ACCAAGCAGGGTCGGCGAAGTGGGAAGTGTCGCTGAGGACGTGGTCCTTCAGCGCAAACCGGCCGAGGGCGAGGAGGACGTAGCCATGCCATTGGAGAAATTGGATGACTGAAGATCAAGAACGATTGGAACCAGGTTCTTGACATTCTGGACAGTGGTCGCCTAGCTGTGCAGGTGGGCGATGGCCGCGCTTCAGAGGAGATGAAGCGTTGTCCGTTGTCGTCGTGGGAGGCGTCGTCGCGAGGGGCATCCGGCGGAGACGGTCCCTGAGGGCGGCGGCTTGCTGTTCCAGAGCATCAGCAAGCGCATGCTCCTTGGCGAGGGCCGTCAGCGGCGGCGCGGACGCCTCCTGAGCCGCAGCGGCGGATTTGAGGAGGTTCGGCCTCCGCCTGGAGCTGCTTGCTGCGCTCAGTGGTTACAGGAGCGCAGAGAGGCGGCCTCTTGTTCCAGCGTCACGGCAACAGCAAGGGCCTCGTCACGAAGCTTGGTTGCGGTGGCGGCGGCCGAGGCCCGGAGCTGGAGGCGTCGGAGGCCATGAGAGCGCACGGCGGAAGGGCTCGCGCGGCGGAAAACAGGGGAGCACGCGGTAAGCGGCGGGGCGGGCGCGACAGGGAAGAGGGAGCGCGCGGCGGCCGGCGGGCGGGCGGCGGTCAAGCAGACACGCCAGTTCGGGGAAGCTCTCGGGTACTATTCGCAGGTTTGCGTCCACCTACTTATTTGGATCATGCAGATTGAATTTTCACTTTGGTTGGTGGTCGAAATTATATAACGGCTGTAAACTTGATTGATATCCATAAGTAAGAGTCAGGTGGTTCTTAAATTGTTTGTTGCTGTGCTAAGAAAGCATATCAACGGAACAGTTAAAAGAATTACAGAAAGAAACAGTAATTATCTGCTACATTGGAATTATATGGTGATCTTAAATGAGTGTAATGTTCAGTGTTTCACACCAAATATACAATCTTTTGGATGTAACACTTCAATAGAAGATGTCTCTGTATCTATGATTCATTCAAGGGCGGAGCCATGATTGTTTGAAAGGAGGTGCTTTATGCTTACGTTCTAGCTAGATCGGTGGTATAACCTTCGAATTTAACTTTCCAACTGTTCTTAGGCTCCTGAAATACATGGATTGGATAGACATTCATGGGCTCAGGGGGTGCGGCACAGCACCTGCCCTGGCTCCGACCCTGATTACATTTTTCATCTGTTGTAACACTAAAGTTAAGCAGCTACATCTGCAGTCATCCTAGAATTGAAGTTTCTGGGCAGTTAGATTGTTCAAACAGTGGCATATTTACACAACCGACCCCCATCCATCCATTTGTAATGGTGATTTTGCTGTGGCTGATTGATGAATATTCTATAATGATAATAACAGATTGTTTGAATTATATCTTGCAGGCATTGCGTTATGTCCCGACTAATTCAGATGGCATGGATGTGAAGTTGGTATCTGCGATATATATCAATCGAGCCTCCACCATGCATGTTAGTCTTAGGTTTACTTGTTTGCAGAATATGAACAGTGGACAAATTTGTGCCCTTTTAGTATTAAGTTTGATAAGTATTTGAGTCTATTAGGCTGAAAATAGGACGTGAAGCTTGTGGCAGGTGGATAACAGAACAAGTCTATACCCACAATTCCACAAAGCTTTAGAGACAGTTGGTCAAGATCAAAACATATTGAAAAGCTTGGAGTGGATGTACTAAATGTGTTTTATGCTATTATTCATTTCTGTTACTGAAAATAATATTACTTTGTACTTTTGGTTGAAGAGTTTCTGTATTCTAATCATTCTTCTCAACTATGCAGAAATTAGGTCTGTTCAAAGAATCTCTAAGGGATTGTGACAGGGCCATAGCCATTTCACCTAATTATTCTAAGGCATGACATTGCTGTTTCACATAATTATACTGAGGTATCTGTTTAGAGAATTCAAGCAAAAGCATGGAGGCTACTCTTTTCATTTCGCCTGTTTCTGCATTTCAGGCATGGTACAGGAAGGGAATGGTAAAAACAGCACTTAAGAATTATTCATCTGCAGTACATGATTTAGGGGTTGCATTGAGCCTGGAAGTGACTTCTTCAGGGAAGAATAACATAGAACAAGAGCTAAAGTTGATTTTGCAAAAGCATGGAAGCGTCAATGAAGCTGAGACATCAAACTGTGATAGCAAGGATGAAGATTTACCTCTTGCAGGTTAGAACTTCTTATGTGCAGTCCATACTACTTTCTTCTGTTGGATGCGTACTTATTGACAGATATTGTTTGACTAACTGACAGGACAACCTCATAAGGTTGTTATAGAAAGTATCTCAACACCAAGCAAAGGTAGAGGAATGGCTTCTACAGATGATATACCCCCAGCTTCGTTGATTCACGTTGAGGATCCTCTTGCCGCGGTATAATTAAGACCCATCTCTGTTTATGCCAAATGACATTTCTCTGTCTTCCTATAGTATGTATCGCTGAAGCCACCACAATTTGCATATATGAATTGGCACTAAATATTTGTTTAATGTGCATACCAGATTGCTTTCTGTGATCTGGTGTTTATCTCATGTCTTTGAACCTGTTTTTTTCTTAACTAGATAAATAATTATTGCTTCTGATTTCAGTTTCCTCATAGGCATGAACTGAAGATTTGTGTGCTTCTTACTTGCAACAGTTGCATGCAGATTGTGATGAAATCTTCCCGTGAAATACACTGCCACTTTTGCTTCGGTGAAACTCCAGCAGATGTTGTATTCTGTCCTTCGTGTACAATACCAATTTACTGTTCAAAAAGGTGCCAGGAGCAATCCGTAGGTGATATCTTTTGTGATGTAGATACCCATCTTGGATATTCAACAAGTACTGGAAACCTGAGTATAACTTCTACTTGTTGCAAGTCTCCAAGATCTAAGCTATTTGCTGAACATAAGCATGAATGTGGAGGTGCCCATTGGGCAGCTGTTTTGCCAACTGATGTAGTTTTAGCTGGACGAATAATGGCACGCAGCATAGAAAAAAGGATGCTGTCTGGAAAGAGTTTTGTTATCTCCGGCCCAAATTTGGTAAAGTACCTCATTTCTGAATTAGGTTGACATTCTCTTAGCACTCAAATGCTATGGCATAGATATCATATCAGGAATTAATGAGCTAAGTTGGCTAATGCAGGATCTAGTTCATCATTATGATCAACATTCTCCTGCCAACAAGTTGGAATCACAGATATATGCAATTGTCCTATTGTTATGCCTCCAAAAACATTATAGATCAGACTTTTTGTCGACAGAAGATTCTTTATCGCAGGTATATATACATCTATCTTCTGAGGTTATCGTTCTTTTTTTTTTGAAATAAAGGCAGGAGCTCTGCCGCTCAATTAAGATGAATGAATTATATATACAAGAAGGGTAGCCGAACGTGGTGCCAACACAGGACACACGAAGGGTCAACCCACGCATGCCACGCAGAAGAGCACAAAACTGCCATGAGTCGTCGTTGCCAAGCACTGCAAAGTAGCCAACAGCTTCGACTTCCCATGGCAAACCCTAGACAAACCTAACGAAAACAGGTAGACAGCCCAAAGCGAAAGGTCGCAACAGGTTATCATTGCCAAGCTCAAACAAAAGAGCAATTCCGACATCCAATCTTGATCCTCCGCTTTGCCCCCAACTTTTGCCCGACCTCCGAAGCAATCCAATCGACAAAGAGGGGGGGTTCGCCTCATGTCATCGTTGCCGAGCCACATCCCTTGATGTAACAGCTCCGACTTCACGCTACAAGTTCCCCCCTCCATACACATACCGGGCGCCAAGAAGCGAAGAGCATCAACCGAAGATGGCGTCGGGGACCCCACCGTCGCTCGTCCGAGATGGACCGGGCTTTCGCCCGTTGAAGACAGTGCTAGGGAATGCAACGCCCTCAGCAGGGGAAGCGGCGCCCACGAGCGTCACTGTCACCGAGGCTTTCGCCCAAGACATCCCCCAGCACAGTTCAAGCTAGGACCCTGGGTCATTGCATGTTGTCTCCGCTGTCGTCGCTGCCCTGCCATACAATAGAAGCCCTTCCAGAGGAGCATCGACGCGCCGAGCCGCCGACTGCATGAGCAGCCACATAGCTGCGTCGGCTGCCACCCCCTCCGACCGGGCACATGGAACGGGGCTTCACCTTGCCGCGCACGTTAGGCTGTCGTCGCTGGCCCCGATATTCGCAGCCAACACTGCCAGCCGCCGCCAGCCGCACGTGCCCCCACCACCATGGGCGCCGCCCCCAGCCCAATGGACCCCTGGATACAACCGCCACAGTCACCTCCACCATGGCCTTACACCACCGGCGTCGCCCCTTGACCTGGGGCGCTAGATCCGGCCAACCAGGCCAGCCTAGGCTGGCCTCGACGGCGCCGCCATGCGAGGAGGGAAGTTGACGACAGAGGTGCAAGAAGAAGAAGCCCGCCGCCGCCACCACCACCCTGCGCCTGCCGGAGCCTCTGGCTGGTGCCGCCGCAGTCATGTCCAGGCGGCCTCACCAAGCCCCACTTGGCTCGGAGAAGCCAACGCCCGCCGGCCCACGACATCTTGCGCCACCAGACGAGAGGAGGGCCCCGTTGCCGCCATCCAAGCCAGCCGCGCAGCCCTGCCGGCGGCCTGCTCCGGCGGTGGCGCAACTGGAGAGGGGAGGGAAGGGGAGGGGACGCGGCGGCTAGGGTTTGCCGCCCGAGACGCCCACGTGGGAGAGGACGACGCAGGGGCCGAAGCTTTCAGAATAAAGGTTAGGAAACTGATATTGCAGGCTGAGATTATCGTTCTAATATACCAGTTTGATGAGTATGATTTGAAATCTGAAATTGATGGCAATTTCAGCTCCAGGATTTTTAATTATTATATAAATTTATCACAATACTAATTGTTATGAAATGTCTTGATCCATACTGTATTGATGAAGATAACCAGTCCTTGGGGATTACCAGTTTCATATTCCTTAGTAACCTTAATCTCATCTCAACAATACCAGTATTTATTGAACTTTCTTCTGTGTAGTCGTCTTTAGCACATTTTTTACTTGGTTTGATACCTAGAAAGCCATTTTTTAACATGCAAGAATTTGTGTAATTCCATTTTTAAAAAAGAGATACAAGACTAATAGGTCATTGATTTGCAAATTAAGTGAACACATCAAACCAAGCAAAATATGGAAGAAAAGCAGAAACTGCAGAACCAATGAGGATTACTGTCATATAGTCAATCTTCAACGACTGTAAATAGTGTTAGAATTAATCCCTCATTCATTGTAATCCCTTAGCTACTCCTAGCTTGCTGTACCGCCCTCTAGGCTGGGCTGGCCCTTTGGGCTCCCCTCTAATCTCTATATAAGTGTAATCCCTCTGTAATCCATTCACTAAGTAATACAAGCCTGTTGGCTTCCTCCAATATGGTATCACGCTAAATCCTGCGCGCCCTCTCCTCTGCTTCCGCTTCCCTCGGCGCCCGTGCCCCGTCCCTTCGGCCGCCGCGCCCTCCTCGAGCCGCGCCCCTCCTCTCCCTCGGCCGCGCGTGTCTGCTTGACCGCCGGCCCGCCCGCCGGCCGCCGCGCGCTCCCTCTTCCCTGTCGCGCCCGCCCCGCCGCTTACCGCGTGCTCCCCTGTTTTCCGCCGCGCGAGCCCTTCCGCCGTGCGCTCTCATGGCCTCCGACGCCTCCAGCTCCGGTGCCTCGGCCGCCGCCACCGCAACCAAGCTTCGTGACGAGGCCCTTGCTGTTGCCGTGACGCTGGAACAAGAGGCCGCCTCTCTGCGCTCCTGTAACACTGAGCGCAGCAAGCAGCTCCAGGCGGAGGCCGACCTCCTCAAATCCGCCGCTGCGGCTCAGGAGGCGTCCGCGCCGCCGCTGACGCCCTCGCCAAGGAGCATGCGCTTGCTGATGCTCTGGAACAGCAAGCCGCCGCCCTCAGGGACCGTCTCCGCCCGGATGCCCCTCGCGACGACGCCTCCCACGACGACAACGACAAACGCTTCATCTCCTCTGAAGCGCGGCCATCGCCCACCTGCACAGCTAGGCGACCACTGTCCAGAATGTCAAGAACCTGGTTCCAATCGTTCTTGATCTTCAGTCATCCAATTTCTCCAAATGGCATGGCTACGTCCTCCTCGCCCTCGGCCGGTTTGCGCTGAAGGACCACGTCCTCAGCGACACTTCCCACTTCGCCGACCCTGCTTGGTCCCGCATGGATTGCGTGGTCGTCTCCTGGCTCTTCAATGCCATCTCCGCCGACCTTCTCGACGTCATCCACGAGCGCGATGGCATCTCCGCTCGGGCAGCTTGGCTCGGCATCGAACAACAGTTCCTGAACAATCGCGAGTCCCATGCCATGCTCCTCGACGCCGAGTTCCGCACCCTCTCGCAGGGTGCCCTCTCCATCGACGACTACTGCCGCAAGATGAAGGGCATGGCTGACACTCTTGTCGATCTTGGCGAGCCCGTTCAGGATCGTACCCTCGTTCTGAACATTCTGCGCGGCCTCAACGAGCGCTACCAGTTCATGTCCCAGCTCGTCACTCGCCAGAAGCCTTTCCCTTCCTTCGCCGACGTTCGCGCGGACCTGCGTCTGGCCGAGCTCAACATGGCGCCTTCTTCCGGCCTTCCCTCGGCTCTCATCGCCTCCTCGCCAAGCAAGTCCCCTGTTCCCTCGCCGGCTTCTGCTCCTGCCTTCCCGCGTCCGCCCCAGGCGGCCAGCGGGTCTTCGCCTGGCAACAACCGTGGGCGACGTCGCCGCGGCGGGCGCGGCCAGGGCACCACGACGGGCGGCACACACGTCAGTACGCAGGGCGCTGCTCATGGCACCGCTCAGGGTGGCGCTCCGGGTGGCGCACCGTGGCCCTCCGTCCTCAACCCGTGGACCGGGTCCATCCACATGTGGCCTGGTTCCACCCCTGGAGGTCCGCGCGGCCCCCCATTTCGCGGCTCTCCACCACAGCACGCTTTGGCGGCCTACTACGCTCCTCCTCCGGCTCCTGGGGTTCATTTCCCGGCACCACCTCAGGCGACCTCTCCGGCCTGGTCGCCACAGGCGGTTCCTCCAGCCTGGTCGCCTTGGACTCCTGAGTCCCTCGCTGGCGCTTTTAGCACTGTCGCCCTCACTCCGCCGCCAAGCCCCTCCGAGTGGGTCTTTGACTCGGGCGCTTCCTCTCACATTGCTGGCAACCCTGGTATGGTCACCATGTCCCCAGCCTCCTCTTTTCCTTCTTCCATTGTTGTTGGCAATGGCGCCACTCTTCCAGTTGTTGGTACTGGTTACTCAACCATTACTGGCCCATTCCGCCTCAACAATGTTCTTATTGCCCCTGACATCATTAAAAATCTTTTGTCCATTCGTCAATTCACCACTGACAATCTTGTCTATGTTGAGTTTGACCCTCTTGGTGTTTCTGTGAAGGATCTTCGCACCAGGGACCTCCTCCTTCGCTGTGACAACACGGGACCCCTCTACACCTTGCAGCTCCCGTCCTCTTCTTCCGGTTCCTGCGCGCTCGTGGCCACTCCATCTTCGACTACTTGGCATCGTCGTCTCGGCCACCCCGGGAAAGCTGCCCTTCAGACTCTCGCCAAGTCTTCCTCCATCATCTGCAGCAAGCCTGACGATGACACCCTCTGCCATGCCTGTCAGCTTGGGCATCATGTTCGCTTGCCTTTTACCATTTCCTTGTCGCGAGCACCTAAAAACTTTGATCTCATACATTGTGATTTGTGGACATCCCCGATCGTCAGTGTATTTGGTTTCAAATACTACCTTGTCATTGTTGATGATTGCTCGCATTTTGTGTGGACTTTCCCTCTTAAACTCAATCCGACACCTTCACTGTGCTTTCACACTTTTTTGCCTATGTGTCCACTCAGTTTGGCTGCACCATCAAGTCTGTGCAATGTGACAACGGGCGTGAGTTTGACAACTCCACGTCTCGTGCATTCTTTTCTGCCAAAGGTGTCACCCTTCGCATGTCCTGCCCCTACACCTTGCAGCAGAATGGCAAAGCTGAGCGCATGCTCCGCACCGCCAACAATGTCACTCGCACTTTACTCATCCAAGCATCCATGCCCCCCTCCTACTGGGCTGATGCCCTTGCCACTGCCACCCTTCTCATCAATCGTCTCCCAACCAAAACTCTGAACATGAGCACTCCTTTCTTTGCCCTCCATGGCACCCTCCCTTCCTACCATGACCTCAGAGCATTTGGATGTACCTGTTACCCCAATCTCACCGCCACCACCCCTCACAAGCTCGACCCTCGCTCTTCCTTGTGTGCCTTTCTTGGCTATTCCCCTGACCACAAGGGATACAAGTGCCTTGACATCGCCACAAACCGAGTCATCATCTCCCGTCACATTGTTTTCGACGAAACAACGTTCCCTTTCTCCCGCCATCGACCTTCACCACCCACCCACGAGCTTGATTTTCTAACTAACGACGATTCTTCGTCAGCTCCTTCTCCATCTGCAGGTACTCCAAGGGCTGCTGGTACCCTACCAGCAGCAGTGTCTCACCAGCTGGTGCCCAACTTGGGCACACCGGTGTCCACGCTGCCCTCCGCCGGGCTTCTCTGCGCCCAGGCAGCAGGGCACCGTCCTGCCCTTCCTGGATGCACCAGCACCCCCCACTGCTGTACAGCTGCCTGCAGCCCGGTCTGTTCATGCACCTGTGCAGGCGTCGTCTGCTGTCCAGGCGCCCACCGCGCCCCCCTCACCGGTGCCCATGGCGCCCCCTTCGCCGGCGCCCTTGGCGCCCACTCCATCGTCGCCTCCAGCTCCTGCTGCGCCTCCTCGGGCGCCCGTGGCTGCGCCTTCTCAGGCGTCCGTGGCCGCGGCCTCTGCACAGCCGCCTCCGACGTCCTTCCTCGACAAGCCTCCGGTCATCCACGTCTACTCTCGGCGTGCTCCCGCCCCCAGCTCATCACCTGGGTCCCCTGCTGGACCTCCTACTCGACGTTCCAGCATGGTTCCCTCCCCACCTCGCTACGTCAAGAGTGATCCTCCACCAGGAACTGTCCCCATCCCACCGGTCACCAACAGTCACAGTATGGCGACCCGTGGGAAGTCCGGTTACTGACAGCCGCGCCTCGCTCTGCATGCTGAAGCTCTATCACCACTACCGCAGTCTTGTCGTGACGCCCTCGCCAACCCTCACTGGCGTCGGGCCATGGAAGAAGAGTTTACTGCATTGCTAGACAACAAAACTTGGGATCTCGTTCCTCGCCCTGCCAAGGCAAATGTGGTCACCGGAAAATGGATCTTCAAGCATAAGTTTCATGCAGACGGTTCCCTGGACAGGTACAAGGCTCGTTGGGTGCTTCGCGGGTTCACCCAACGTCCCGGCATTGACTACGACGAAACATTCAGCCCCGTCGTCAAGCCTGCTACTGTTCGTACTGTCCTCACCTTGGCTCTTTCCCAGGACTGGCCGATTCACTAGCTTGATGTGAAGAACGTCTTTCTTCACGGGACCTTATCGGAAACTGTGTACTGCTCCCAGCCCGCCGGTTTTGCTGAACCTGCACTTCCTGGACATGTTTGCAATCTCAACAGATCCCTCTACGGCCTAAAGCAAGCTCCGTGTGCATGGTACAACCGATTTGCCTGTTTTCTGCTTTCTCTGGGTTTCAGTGAAGCAAAGTCAGACACATCTCTCTTCATATACCGCCAAGGATCTGAAACAGTCTATCTGCTGCTATACGTCGACGATATTGTTCTTACTGCCTCCTCCGAACAGCTCTTACATCGTGTGATGCTGCACTGAAGCAAGAATTTGCCATGACCTTGGCCCCCTTCATCATTTTCTGGGTGTGGCAGTTCAGCGCCACAAGGATTGTCTCACTCTGTCCCAACGCCAATACGTTCTGGACATTCTCACTCGCCATGGGATGAGCGATTGCAAGCCTTGTTCCACTCCTGTCGACACATGTGCCAAAGTTCCTGCAGATGTCGGTCCTCATGTGGCTGACCCCCGCAGCCTTGTGGGTGCTCTTCAGTACCTGACTTTCACCCGGCCCGATATTGCGTACGCCGTTCAGCAAATCTGCCTTCACATGCATGATCCCCGGGAAGTTCATCTTGTTGCTGCCAAGCGGATCCTTCGGTATCTTCAGGGCACTCTCAGTTTTGGTTTGATCATTCCCCGGTCTGCCCCTACGCAGCTTGTTGTATACACCGATGCTGATTGGGCCGGTTGCCCCGACACTCGACGCTCCACTTCTGGGTATGCTGTTTTCCTCGGTGGCAGACTCGTCTCCTGGTCTTCCAAGAGGCAACCCACTGTTTCTCGGTCCAACGCCGAGGCCGAGTACCGGGCTGTTGCAAATGGCGTTGCCGAAGTGTCATGGCTGCAGCAACTCCTACAGGAGCTCCACCACCCCGTGCAGTCTGCCTCCCTCGTCTACTGCGACAATGTCAGCGCCGTCTACCTTTCCTCCAACCCCATTCAGCATCAGCGCACCAAGCACGTGGAAATCGACCTCCATTTCGTCCGAGAACGTGTCGCTCTTGGTGCTGTTCGTGTCCAACACGTCCCCCCACCTCACAGTTCGCCGACGTCTTCACCAAGGGGCTCCCTTCTTTTGTGTTCATGGAATTTCGCTCCAATCTAAACGTCCGCTCCACCGACGTTCCGACTGCGGGGGGGGGGGGGGGGGGGGGGGGGGGGGGGGGGGGTTAGAATTAATCCCTCAATCATTGTAATCCCTTAGCTACTCCTAGCTTGCTGTACCGCCCTCTAGGCTGGGCTGGCCCTTTGGGCTCCTCTCTAATCTCTATATAAGTGTAATCCCTCTGTAATCCATTCACTAAGTAATACAAGCCTGTTGGCTTTCCTCCAATAAATAACCTCTAGATCACTAGCCATCCCACAATGCAAGTCTGCAACTGTGTCTAGCATCTTATCTAAAGCCCACTGATTACCCTCATGCCAATCAGACAAGAAATCAGGCAAGCTTGGAACTCAAGCTTCAGTCAGATACCCCTAAGGTACCTGGGTTCAAGGATGTTCCTATCTATTCCATGGTTTTCTTTCTCGTTACTATGGTTTTCTATATACTGCAATTCCCTACAAACTTTTTCCCTGAGTTATACGGAAATTATAGAGTATCACATTCACATTTTATTTTTGGAAAGAAAGAAGAGACTCATGTGTTGATTATCCTCTACAGCTGGTTCTTTTGATATTTCAAATTAAAGTCAATTCAATTGCTATTGTCGGAGTGAGGTCGGTGGATGACATCCCAGAGGTAAATAGAGGTGTTTCAGGAGCTGAAGGTGCAAACATGTGTAGTGTGGAGCAGGTCTGTCTTTTTATACTTTCTGTAATTTTTTCTGGGACTGGGAGCAATCTATCATCCAGCTATTAAAGCTGCAAAAGGTCATTTGGTTCCTGTTGTCAATCATTGTGCTTTAATCTCACACTGTAGAACACAATTTCAACCCAGAAGCTCAAAACTGGATTAGATTAAAAAAATAAAACGGAGAAAAAGGAATTCAAGAAAAAAAAATTCTTGTATCAATTATCAAGTATCTATAATCACAGTACATGAGGCCGTTTATTGACATAAAAGGTGCCTCACTCTAAATTGTGTCTTGTGCTCTGTAATCTTTGTCTTATGTTTTGTTTGCTCACTGTTAGGTCAGGGTTGCTCAAGCTATTTATGTATCTGGTAGCCTGTTCAATCACTCATGTCAGCCCAATGTACATGCATATTTTCTTTCGCGTGCGCTCGTACTAAGAACTACAAAATTTATAAAATCCAGGAGCCCAGTTGAACTGTCATATGGACCACAGGTTTCACTGAACCACCCACCCTAGTTTCTTCCATCTCTCTCTGGATAAGAGATGAATGCCTTATGCTTTGAACTTTTCATGCTTCTGATTTCTAGGTCGGTGAGATGCAACTTTCAGAGAGACAGAAGTCACTTCAAGAGAATTACTACTTCAGTTGTCAATGTTCAAGTTGCTCAGAGCTAAATCTATCAGACCTTGTTATGAATTCATTTTGTTGTCCACAAAGCAACTGCCTTGGCGCCATATCAGAATCATCTTACTACAGGTCCAAAGAGAATTTTGTGAATGTTTCCCTAGGAGGATCTTATGTCTGCAAACTGTCATTGCCTGTACGTTATTTCTTATACTATGGTTTTTTAATATCTTCTCATTTACTCATCACAAATAAGTGGCCTTTTAGACATTGACATGGTCTTCAAATACAACTTTGAATACTACTTTTGTTACAGAACATTTATGAATCAAAACAAATTTTACTTTTGTGACACTATATTTCGTGACACCTGACAAATCTACTTTGTTATTTTCAAATATCCAAAATAGAAAAAGAAACATGCGATCAAAATTTTGAATTGTTTGACTTAAGATAACTTCAAAACATCATGTGACTGGAGGGAGTAGTTAACGATGATGGATCATGGATGACATGATGCTGATTTTATTTTTGTTTAGGATGTATCAAAGGTTGATAAGGATATGGAGAATGTCGCCAAATCTCTTTTAGGAAATATTGGTGTCAGTCTGAACATAGATCATGGATGTTGCATGAGTTGTAGATCCCATATTGATATGTCGTCTGCTCTGGCTACATCACAAAGGGAAGAATCTACCATAGATAGGTATATTCTTCACATTGCATATGAAACTTCAAATTTGATTACCTCAACTTGGGTTCTTCTAGGAATCGTAAATTTGGGGGTTTCATCCCATACCAGGAATTGCGATAACATCTGCACTTGACAGGTTGAAGAAACTTACAGTGCTAGACAAGACTCTAATCACGGAGGCATTACAATCTCTAACACAACTCAAGAAGTTGAGGCACCCATATAGCAAGGCCCTTGCGCAGGTGAGGTTGCTCATTTGTCTTTGTTCAAATTCTGTATCCAAGTTCACTTTGCACTTGTGTACACATAAGTCGTGTTCTTATGAACATATGGAAGTATGTAGGCAGAAGACACAATTGCAGAAGCCTTTGTGAAGGTAGGAGACCGAGAACAAGCAAGAGAAGCACTGTGAAGCATCCATTGAGGTAACCGTTTTTTCTTGTCCTCATTGCCACTCAGGATATTATTCTCTGGGGCTCTCTGAGTCTTGTAACATCTTTATGCAAAAGGAAGGTATATATGTTATGCATTGTTCTGAAAAGTGCCCCCTGCGATGTTGCAGATCCTTCAAAGGCTGTATCACCCCAACACATAATCATGCCCACGAACTATCAAGCTTTGTTTCGATTCTGCTGTCCCTGGAGATGGTGCAAGTGCAGGCAGCCAAGTTCGCTCAAGCAGAGGCAATATTCTTGCTTTACTACGGATCTCATATGGAGAAGACTTTGACATACATGGGTGCTCTGAAGAAAGCTTGCAGTGACGTGTAGCATGCTAATCAAGAACAATGCAACTCTCACCGAACAGAGTTTCTCTCGGGGGGAAAAAACAAAAAAGATATTCACCAAGCAGGAAAATTGTTTGGCGGTTTAGTTTGTTTCTGGGCAGGTCGGGAAACTAGAAAACACGACTAACTCAAGCCATTTCCTGGCTAATGAGTTGAATTTATGAGTGTTATCTTAGTGACAAGTTTCTGAATTTTATTTCCTACTCATTGCTTTAAAAAACAAAGAGTTTGTTGCCTACTATGCTCAGTTGAGAGTTCATTACGTTGTTTTCATATTATCATGTCATTGAGAGTGGAGTTTTATTCATATTACGTTTTATATGTATTAATCTCATAACTCATAGAGAGTTTTTTTTCGAGTCTCATAACTCAGAGAGTTGATAATCGTGTCAAGCGAGTTTCATCTAAGATGAAACTTATTGTTCTCTGTTCTTAAATATATTGTTTATGTCATAAAAAACGTCTATGCAACAATCATCTAATGCATTGAAACTCATATGAAACACCCACTGAGATTAGCCTGATACTGTGCTTTTAAGGTCTCCCGTCCTAGGAACGGAGGTGTGGTGGGCTGCTCGGCATAGGATCATTTGCATTGTCACTCTCGCCGTCTGGGCTTATAAGCCAGTTGATAGTGAAACGGCTGATTTCCGTGAGATAAAAACACTATTCACGGTATAAAGTCGACTTAGCTCAAGAAATTTTAGATGTTCTAAGTCAAATCATTTTAAATTTGGTAAGTTTATGAATAATAAAATAATCATGACATAAATGAGCTTATATACTTAGATCTAGATGTCAATACTGTACAAACTTGGTCAAAGCTACTCTTTTCATAATTCACCTTTGTGATGTGATCCTTTCCGAGGGAGTTTTGTGCACAGTGAGTGTGCTGCGCATGAGATCGAAGACATTATTGATGAAAGATGAGAACAAATCTTGGATTGACCAAATATATTATAAAAACATACTAATATTTATGATACTAGATAGACATCATAATCATAATAAATTAATTACAATATATATTTATATATTTGATATTAGTTAACTCTTGAAGTGTTGAGACATGCACTTATTTTAGGATGGAGGGATTAGGGAATAACGCAGAAGACAAAAAAAAAAAAATAGTGAGGCACAGAGGTCAGTCGAGAGAATAATGAATAACAGAGGTTATTAATTTAACAGGGCCCTAAGACAAGCTAACTACAGATGGGAGGTGCTTTCTTGTCAGAGTTCGAAGAAATCACCCATCCAAACACATGCATCTAACGTCAGTATTCGCATAGCTCGTTCAGAAGAGAAGGCTGAGTGTCAATCATCTAACTTGCGTCAGTTGTTTGCGTCTAGCTTACTCTCAGCCTCGTCGATGATCTCGAGTTCCCCCAACAAAGCAGCGAGTTCCTCGTATCCTCGTCTTGTTCCTCTGCGGAGCCTTCTCGCGTAGCCCGAAGCGTCATTTTCTGCGACAGGTGTCGTGTTGCATGCATTTTGGTAGATAGAAAAACAGACACTGAATACAAACTGTGGAATTACAACTACTAGTCCGATGCAGAGATGGTTGAACAAGATAGACACAAGTGACCGCACTTGCCTTGGATATCCCCTCTTTCTCCTTAGCTTCTCGCGCTCGGCTTCAGTGTTCAGAGTCCTGAACTGGAGCACACCGATAGATCCTGTTTACGATATGTGTGGCACAGTGAGGTGGAGTCGATCATCTCTGTGTAGATCTGGTAGAAGCCGTTTGGGCAGTTAACTTCGACAAATTAGCAAAAATAAATACTGGAAGTATTAAAAAATAGATAATTCATCAAACCTTCAGAGATGATACAGATGTAGCGTTGTAATTGTGAAGTAACGCTGAATGATGGCACAGTCTCAAAGCTTCGGCAGAGCCAAATGCAGGACGTCTTCAGATGCACACAGGAAATGTGGAGGGATTCAAATGAAGTAATTCTCATGAATCAGAAGAAATCTATTGAAATGTCAAAACAATACTCCCTCCGTATCGATTTAGATGACGTTTAGGACAGTGACACGGCTCCAAAGTACAACTTTGACCACATGTATTTTAAAAATATTTATTGTAAATGGTATATGTTTACTTTTATGAAAGTATTTTCAATACAAATTTTATTATATGATTTCTTATATCTCTAAACTCATAATTTAAAGTATTCATGATTTATATTCTCAATGTTGACTCAAACCTTGTCCAAAACGCATCTAAAAGCGATACGGAGGGAGTACTAAACATCATTTCTTAAAAATGCTACACACAAACTTTCATATGTATCTGTTATGGCCGAAGTGATCGTAGCTTGTCACGGTATCTAACACAATCTCCATTTCATTCTCAATATGATCATTTGTCCATTCTATCAATCAAAAAAAAGTTCTCAAAACATATTGCATTTTTTTTCATTTATTAGACTCCATCTATTTTCCCCATACTAAAATAAATCAAATGGAATTCAGAACATCGAGTTCTTGAAAGACAAAATTGCCATCAAAGTAGCAACCTTTTATTGTGCGTTTGCAATGACAGCAGTTTTGCCTTTCAATTAAGCATGAAAAAGAGAGTTTATGTGCAAGAGTTGCGGCAATTCTTCGTGCCAAACTCCCGTAAACAGTAGCAACGCTCAGGGAAAACTCCCATGAGTGGCAACTCTTATGCCTGTATTTAGAATGCCCGTCTGTACTGCACTAAACACTCGGAAAAGCAGCAACTTACCTGTACAATAGGGGTTCTGATATCATAATGGATCTTTCCTCCAAGCCTCTTAGGTTTGGAAGACGCTGCTAAAGCTCTCAGTTTATGTAAGGCATGATGGATGTAGCAAGCAAACCCAATCTCCAAGCATACCCATAGTGTATCTCTAGAAGACACTCTTGCAGATTCAAACTCTTGAGATTCATTGAAATAAGTTTTATTGCTTCAATAAATACATCGCAGAGCTCGTACTGCCACCACGAGTATTAGAGGATGTGGCCTCAGAGAATTTATATGCTTCTAGTGATGTCACCAGTTCTGCCAATAGCCTTGTTAAGTACTGAGATACCATTTGCAGACTGGTGGCAAAGAACACACTAACATGCTGGGGCCTGTACTGCTCTCCAGCTTGTTCATCGCAAACGAATGGCATTCCACAGCTTACTGCACCACTGGCGATACCCATGCACTCTTTTGAATATCCAGGTTTATCTTGTCAGACTGCAATACAGCATATTTACTACAAGTTGGGTTTGGCGAAACAACACAGAGAAAAATAAAATGATTGGAGTTACATATTAACCTGAGAGGTATAGGAAATCAGGGCAAAGCGAAGGGCATGCGGTACCACATCTGGAATTCCGTCAGGAAAATCCTTCCTCGCCATCTTTGCCTTCTCTAACTCTTTGGATCCAGATTGCCATTTCCAACTTTTTCTGAAGATTTCCAGCGATATGCCACTTATTACATCAATGGATCAATGACATTCTCTAGTGACTTGGCCTTTTACGGCCATGCGCATCACGGACAATGGGATGCAAGTAAACCTGATAAAATAAACACAAAAGACAGTCATAATCAAGTATTCATTCTAACTGTAAGGCATTGTTTCATATGTGTGTAAAATGGAGTTTTCTGATGGTCACTACGAAATTGTTTCCTTCAGTTCAGCACAACTGCTTATTGCAGTGAGTTAGACCCAGAAGTCATGTTAGCATTTTAGGTGATTATGTAAACTACACTAGTTTCAAGTAGATGTGTAACGGTATAGGTGCAGATTACATCAATGTGCAAGAGAATTACATGGAGAAGATTAAAGTGATTAAACGCTAGTGTTCCGACAGGCCAAATTGATGGAGGTTAAATAGCTCAAGTATCAGGCATGGGTTTTGCTGCAAAAAGAATACTCCCTCCATCCCAAATTATAAGGCATCCAAGAATTTGGAGGTCAAGTTTTCAACTTTGACCAAAAAGTATAGAGAAAAATAAAGATTGTAATAAAATCAAAATAAGTATAATATAAAATATACCAATAAGAAATCTGCACTTAGTTGGTATCATAAAATTATTATATTTTTATATAAATTTGGTCAAAGTTGAAAAAGTTTGACTCTCCAAGATTCTATGAACGTCTTATAATTTGAGATGGAGGGAGTATAATATATTATACATTTCTAACATTTAACAATTACAACAGCAGGAGAGCTGTGGCATCAGAGCCCGTACAAAGCAACCACTTCAATGTTGTAGGAGGCTGAAGACAGGTCAAAAAAAAAAAACAAGTAGGACTAACCGCGATAACAAAAAACAACGACGACCTCCAACAGAATTGGACAGAGCAGATTTGCACCGGCTGCAATTGGAAGAAAAGATGGCACTGCAGTTTGTCGAATACTAACCTTCGAATGGAAACATCCCCGCCGATTGCATTCCATCATCACATCCGTGCTACAAAAAGAATAGGATATCCGATCCAGTTCAAGACAGAACCAGGGTAGAAAGTGCTAAGAATCGTTTATCATCAGGCCAACCAAAGTACACTTAATGGGAAGAGGCCAGATGAAAACCATGTGTCCAATACATCAGGATCTTGATCTAACTGATATTTCTTTAATGGATACCTCTGCTTGCCTCCAAGAATGCATCATTTTCATCTCTGCAATAATCCAGTGATCACTGCAACTACCCATATCTTCTCTTTGTCATCTTCTAGTGTACATACAAGCAGTGGTATGGGCGTGTCCCCACCAAAGCTTGTCTGAAA
>VDCT01000913.1:0-49596 GCA_009763385.1 Coix lacryma-jobi var. lacryma-jobi
ACCTTTTAAATTGAGTTGAAGTTACTTCACATTGAATTATTTATAATTTAGTATAATTTTAAATGTTTGGATACCTTATATTTTAGGACAGAGAAAAAGTACTCTACATTAGATGTTGTTTTTTCTCAATAATTCAATAGCCTGCATGTGATATGTCAACCCTTGGATATCAGAATACGATACACCATGGATAGTGTGACGGAACGACCCTAATCCCATGGCCCACGTGTCCCTGTCAACCTCTGGCAGCCGAACCCATGTTCCATGTGATTAAGACCTGTTCGCCACCGGGCTACATCAGTGCCCAATGTCCGCAGGATCATCTCACAATTCGGTTACAGCATTGCATACTTTTACAAATAACATCGGAATAAAGAGCGGAAGACTTAAATAACATTAGTTTTACAAAGCAGGGTTCCAAATAGAAATTAAGGTGCAGTTATTACAAACCAAGTTCTGATAATAGAAATAGACATAGGCAACATAGTGGAGAACAACAAAGATACTTATAATCACCCAGCCCGAGGGTGTACAACTATTCTTCGGCCTCATCGGCCTCTTCCTGGACGATGGTCACGCAGCAGGGTGCAAGACACATCGGGGACTCTGTCATACCTGCAGCATGGGTAACAAACCCTGAGTACTGGGGTACTCAACAAGACTTACCCGACTAAAGAAAAGGGAGAAGACTCAGGAATGAGAGGCTTAGGGTAGTCAAGGTAAGGCTTAAGCAAGATCAAGTATTTTGCAGAAAAGCATTTTTGTAAACCTTATTTTATTTTTGAAAGATTCAGTATTCCTCAATTCTTCATCGTTCATGATTCATTTTACATTTCAAAACATTCCTAGTTGAGAACCACTCTCCGTTGACAGTCAGTGACCAAGTCTCCATAACCGAGGAGCAACGTTAATCCGGATAAATAATACTCAGCTGAGGATCCCTATCCACACTGCATATGTAGCACCCAAGCTTGCATATGCCAACTCGTCTACCACGATTCCTCCAAGATTGGACCCGGTCCTACGCCACCCGGAAGTACAGTACACCACTCCTATCCAGGTACGACGACCACGTGGGTACATGCTACTTCCGCCATCTCTCCACTCTCAGTGCGCGGTTGTCGGTCCCAATCAAGGATTTCTCGGAGCCAGAGCTTTCCGAAGTATGTGAATAGTTACAAGTCTTGACTAGCAGGCCCCATACGGATGGTCCCTAATTTTCCAGCCAGAACTATACCTTGGTCATATCTCACCCAAGCGTAATAGTCCTGTCAGTTTTTCAACCCTGTCCCGGTCGGTGTCAACTGTTGAGTCCCGGACTACAACATGACGGCACCGTACGCTCGGACAACCTCTCCTCGCTATTGACTAGGTACGGATCAGATACCTAGCCAACAGCCGGGGAGTAAGACCAAATTCCCATAAACATTCCTTAAGTGATCACACTTTTGAAATTGGTATTTTATTGCAAAGTCTAATTCAATAAGCATTGCTAAGCATTTTTCAAATACTTTTGAAAAGCAGGTATCGGGTGTATCAGTGGTCAAGGTGGATAGTGCATCAATTAGGATAACACAAACTCCTATAAACCTAATGCAATAATTTAACTCAAAAGCATTTAAGGAAATCATTTTATAAATTCAAGGAAAGGGTTAAATGCACCGGGGCTTGCCTTGAAGAGCAAAGACAGCTGGCTCAGGGTTGGAGGTGCAGAGGTCGAAGCTCGGAGTTACTTCGGGAGCAGGTTCGTCGGCGGCGGCCTCGACTTTGACTTCTCCTTCGGTGACTATACGAATGCAATATGCATGCACATGAGTATGCTAGCATGAACAATGCAAAACAGGGCATACAACATGAACCCTAATCACTTTTTCTATTTTCCTTAATTATTTAAAAATGGTCATTTTATGAAGTTGCTCCAAAAATTACCAAATTAATCACATAAGTTCATTATGGTGTAGATAGATGGAAAAACAAATTTCATAATTTTTGGAGGTCATTAAGGTGTCAAATAAAATCAGACATTAATTAACAAAGGCACTATTTAACAATTAAAGATAAATGCTCAAAAATCAACTTGTTCCAAAAGACTTCAAAATTTCACCAGAGACTAAACATGGCATAGGAAGCTCACAAAAATTTATCTCATGATTTTTGGAGTTATAAATAATTTTCTAAAAATCCAAAACCATCCATTTATTAATTAAAAGAGGGATTTTACATTTTCAAATTCTTGCAGAAAAGTCAAGTTTTATATTTTTATAAAATACTACACAGTGCATGGAGCATACCATAATTTTTCAGGATTTAAGGAACAACAGATTAATTCACACAAAAAAGAGAAAACAGAACACTATTCACACTCTTTCAAAAAGGAAAAAGAAAAGAGCGCTGTGCTTCTTCCTCGCAGGGGCTCGGGCGAATCGCGGCGAGGCGGACAGCAGGGCTCGGTCGAGGCGGAAACACTCGGCCGTCCGAGACCTGGCTGGTAGGCTCGGGCGAGACGGAAACAAGCGTTTCGTCCGAGGCCTGACCGGGAGGCTCGGGCGAGACGGAAAGCCCCATGTGTTCGCCGAGGCCTGGCTCGGGCGAAGCGGCGAGCATGTGTTCGCCGAGGCCTGGCTCGAGCGAGACAGAGAGGCAAGTGTTCGCCGAGGCCTGGCTCGGGCGAAGCGGAGAACGTGTGCTCGAGGCCTGGCTCGAGCTAGACAGTGAACGTGCATCCGCTCGAGGCCTGGCTCGAGCTTTACGCCGTGAAAGCAGAGGAACGGGGGCTTCGAGTGCTTACCACGGTCGGAGGCAGGGCTCGGCGGAAACAAGGGTCGAAGGAGGAAGCTCGACGTTGCGGTTGCTTCGGCGGAGCTCTCTCGGCGGCGAGCGGCGCTCCGGCGATCCTGCGCATAACACGAGACCGCAAGGGCCTGGTTAGAGTCGCAAGGGAGTAAGGAAGATGAAACAGGGGTCGGGGAGGGATGATCATGGCCGGGAGAGGAAGTATTTCCCGAACCCGAGCTCGCCGGGCTTTCGCTGGAGATGGGAACGGCGAGCTACGCCGGGCGATAGGAGGCGGGTAGAGACGACCAAATTGAGGGGTGGGGGGAAGCTTCAACGAGCTCAAGGCGGAGCTTTCGGGCTAGGTGGTTGAGCGGCGGGAGCTTCGGGATGTGGGCTGGCCACGGCGGCGGAGACGAGTGAGGAGCTCGGACTCCGGGGTCCCCTTTTATAGGCACGGTCGGGACGGTAGAGAGCACGGGATGGTTGTGGATGAGTTCGGCCAAGGCGTGGCGCACTCGATGCAGGCTGGCGGGAAGGACGGCGTGCGCGCAAGGGGCCGGTGTGTGCGTTCGCCGGGCGACGGCCACGCGGCGGCGTCGTGCTGGGAGCAGTGGGGGACGGGGCGGAGGTCAGCGCTTTGCGCGTGCGGGTGCGGCATGATGGCGCGGACAGCGGCGGCAGGTTGGTAGGCGCGCGTGCATCTGCCAGGCGTGCGGCGTGCGCAGCGCCGGCGGCTCGGCTATGGCCGGTACCCCCCTAGCTGCTAGGTTGAAGATGAACAGGGCTAGGTCTAGGGTTTGACTATGGGCTGATTTCTGAATTTTGCAAATTACTTCCAAAACTTGAACTGAGCAGGAAAAACTCAAAACACCAAGTTGTGCAGAAAAAGGAGATCTACAACTTGTCAAAAAGAATATTTTCAAAATCCAAATAGTTTTTGGGCCACATTTGAAAACAGAAAAGGGAACACTTTTGGGATTTGAATAAATTCAAAATTACTTTTGATTTTACATTGAAAGTTGGAAATATGCAAATATGAAGTTGTTCCTTTTATCAAAACCTACAACTTTGCTAATATACCCTTTTTCTGAAACTCAATAGTTTTTAAATAAATTTTGAAAACTGAAAAGGGGACAAGAACTGGAATTTGAATGAACTTGGATTTACTTCAAACTTGTACAGAAACTTGAAAATTTGTAAATACCAAAGTTGTTTCTCTTGGCGAGATCTACAACTTTGCTTTTTGGACCAACCTCAAATTTTGAATAATTTTTGAATTACAAAAGAGGGATAAAATCCAGGGTTTGGAAATCAGGGTTTTGCAAAGGGATTTGAAATCTGATTTTGATTTTTGAACTTTGGCCAACACAACAAAACTTCAAGACATCCAACTGAACAAGAATCACACAAAGCTAGGCACAGAGGTGAAATTACCATTTTTTGCCCTTATAGGAAGATTTGGGCTTTAGGGTTTTTGAAAAGAGATTGCCTACACAAGCACTAAGCAAACATAAATGCAAGGCAAGAATGATTAATGACTAATGATGATGACATGTCAGGTTAATTACATATTAAACACCAGAGGTGTTACAAGGAATGCCATATAGTATTGTATCAATATCTAATATTGTCAAAATGATTCACAACTCATTGTAACACCTCTGGTGTTTAACTGTAATTAACCTGACATGTCATCATCATTAGTCATTAACCATTCTTGCCTTGCATTTATGTTGCTTAGTACTTGTGTAGCAATCTCTTTTCAAAAACCCTAAAAGCCCAAATCTTCCTATAAGGGCAAAAATGGTAATTTTACCTCTGTGCCTAGCTTTGTGTAATTCTTGTTCAGTTGGATGTCTTGAAGTTTTGTTGTGTTGGCCAAAGTTCAAAAATCAAAATCAGATTTCAAATCCCTTTGCAAAACCCTGATTTCCAAACCCTGGATTTATCCCTCTTTTTATAATTCAAAAATTATTCAAAATTTGAGGTTGGTCCAAAAGCAAAGTTGTAGATCTGGCCAAGAGAAACAACTTTGGTATTTACAAATTTCAAGTTTCTGTACAAAGTTTGAAGTAAATCCAAATTCATTCAAATTCCAGTTTTTGTCCCCTTTTCAGTTTTCAAAATTTATTTAAAAACTGTTGAGTTTCAGAAAAAGGGTATATTAGCAAAGTTGTAGGTTTTGATAAAAGGAACAACTTTCATATTTGCAGATTTCCAACTTTCAATGTAAAATCAAAAGTATTTTGAAATTATTCAACTCCTAAAAATGTCCCCTTTTCTGATTCGTATTTAATTCAAAAACTGTTTGGAATTTGAAAATATTCTTTTTGACAAAGTAGATCTCTTTTTTCTGAACAACTTTGGTGTTTGAGTTTTTGCTGCTCAATTCAAGTTTTGGAAGTAATTTGCGAAATACAGAAAGTCAAACCCTAGACCTAGCCCTGTTCATCCCCTACCTCTAGCCGGCACAGAGCAGGAGGGGCCCCGGCCATGGCCGCGCGCCAGCGCCGCTTGCGCACACGCGCGCCTGGCAGCCGCACGCCCGCCCCCGACTTGTCGCCTGCGCCAGCGCCATCATGCCGCACCCGCACGCGCAAACGCTGACCTCCGCCCCCGTCCCCTACAGTGCCCCAGGGCGTCGCCGCCGCGTGGCCGTCACCGGCGAGCCTTCGCCCAGACCCTGGGTGCACGTCCGTTCCTCCCGCCGGCTTGCAATCGAGTGCGCACGCCTCGTCCGAAGCTCATCCACACCATCCCGTGCTCTCTACCGTCCCCGACCGTGCCTATAAAGGGACCGCCGGCCGGCAGACCTCCTCATCCCCTCCGCCACCGTGGCCAGCCCAGTCCAGAGCTTCCGTCGCTCAACCACCTAGCCCGAAAGCTCCGCCTTGAGCTCGCGAAGCTTCCCAGCCCTCAATTTCACCTCCCCCGCCTCCAATCGCCCGGCGTAACCCCATCTTCCCAAACTCCGACGAAACACCGGTGAACTCGGGTTCGTCAAATACTACCTCTCCGGCCACGATCATCTTCCCCTGACCCCTGTGTCAGCTTCCTTGGCTCCGCGCGACTCTAACCAGGCCCTTGCGGTCTCGTGTGTTTGCGCAGGATCGCCGGATCGCCGGAGTGCCGCCGCGGTCGTCTCCCTTCCTCGAGCCTCACCCTCGAGAACGTGTCGAGCCTCACCCTCGAGCCTCACCCTCGAGCACGTTCCCGAGCCACACCCTCGAGCACGCCTGCGAACCGCGCTCCCTCGAAGCAGCCGAGGCCCTGCCTCCGACCCGTGGTAAGCACCCGAAGCCTCCGGTCTCTGCTTCCACTCCGCTTCGCCCGAGCCTCCCAGCCAGGCCTCGAGCACACGTTCTCCGCTTCGCCCGAGCCAGGCCTCGGCGAACACATGCTTCCGTCTCGCCCGAGCCTCCCAGTCAGGCCTCAGACGGACGCTTGCTTTCCGTTTCGCCCAAGCCTCCCGGCCAGGCCTCGGACGAAACGCTTGTTTCCGTCTCGCCCGAGCCTACCAGCCAGGTCTCGGACGGCCGAGTGTTTCCGCCTCGCCCGAGCCCTGCTGTCCGCCTCGCAGCGATTCGCCCCAGCCCCTGCGAGGAAGGAGCATAGCGCTCTTTTCTTTTTCCTTTTTGAAAGAGTATGAATAGTGTTCTGTTTTTCTCTTTTTGGTGTGAATTAATCTGTTGTTCCTTAAATCCTGATAAAATTATGGTATGCTCCATGCACTGTGTAGTATTTTATAAAAATATGAAACTTGACTTTTCTGCAAGAATTTGAAAATGTAAAATCCCTCTTTTAATTAATAAATGGATGGTTTTGGATTTTTTTAGAAAATTATTTATAACTCCAAAATCATGAGATAAATTTTTGTGAGCTTCCTATGCCATGTTTAGTCTCTGGTGAAATTTTGAAGTCTTTTGGAACAAGTTGATTTTTGAGCATTTATCTTTAATTGTTAAATAGTGCCTTCTGTTAATTAATGTCTGATTTTATTTGAGCACCTTAATGACCTCCAAAAATTATGAAATTTATTTTGTCATCTATCTATACCATAATGAACTTATGTGATTAATTTGGTAAGTTTTGGAGCAACTTCATAAAATGACCTTTTTAAATAATTAAGGAAAATAGAAAAAGTGATTAGGGTTCATGTTGTATGCCCTGTTTTTGCATTGTTCATGCTAGCATACTCATGTGCATGCATCATTGCATTCGTATAGTCACCGAAGAAGGAGTCAAGATCGAGGCAGCCGCCGACGAACCTGTCCCTGAGGCTACCCCGAGTTCCGACAACTGCCTTGCCGCCTTCGAGCCTGCCCTCTTTGCTCTTCAAGGCAAGCCCCGGTGCATTTAACCCTTCCTTGAATTTATAAAATGATTTCCTTAAATGCTTTTGAGTTAAATTATTGCATTAGGTTTATAGGAGTTGTGTGCTATCCTAATTGATGCACTATCCGCCTTGACCACTGATACACCGGATACCTGTTTTTCAAAAGTATTTGAAAATGCTTAGCAATGCTTATTGAATTAGACTTTGCAATAAAATGCCAATTTCAAAAGTGTGATCACTTAAGGAATGTTTATGGGATTTTGGTCTTACTCCCCGGCTGTTGGCTAGGTATCTGATCCGTACCTAGTCAATAGCGAGGAGAGGTTGTCCGAGCGTATGGTGCCGTCATGTTGTAGTCCGGGACTCAACAGTTGACACCGACCGAGACAGGGTTGAAAAACTGACAGGACTATTACGCTTGGGTGAGATATAACCAAGGTATAGTTCTGGCTGGAAAATTAGGGACCATCCGTATGGGGGCCTGCTGGTCAAGACTTGTAACTATTCACATACTTCGGAAAGCTCTGGCTCCGAGGAATCCTTTATTGGACCGACAACCGCGCACTGGGACTGGAGAGATGGCGGAAGTAGCATGTACCCACGTGGTCGTCATACCTGGATAGGAGTGGTGTACTGTACTTCCGGGTGGCGTAGGACCGGGTCCAATCTTGGAGGAATCGTGGTAGACGAGTTGGCATATGCAAGCTTGGGTGCTACATATGCAGTGTGGATAGGGATCCTCAGCTGAGTATTATTTATCCGGATTAACGTTGCTCCTCGGTTATGGAGACTTGGTCACTGACTGTCAACGGAGAGTGGTTCTCAACTAGGAATGTTTTGAAATGTAAAATGAATCATGAACGATGAAGAATTGAGGAATACTGAATCTTTCAAAATAAAATAAGGTTTACAAAAATGCTTTTCTGCAAAATACTTGATCTTCCTTAAGCCTTACCTTGACTACCCTAAGCCTCTCATTCCTGAGTCTTCTCCCTTTTTCTTTAGTCGGGTAAGTCTTGTTGAGTACCCCAGTACTCAGGGTTTGTTACCCATGCTGCAGGTATGACAGAGTCCCCGATGTGTCTTGCACCCTGCTGCGTGACCATCGTCCAGGAAGAGGCCGATGAGGCCGAAGAATAGTTGTACACCCTCGGGCTGGGTGATTATAAGTATCTTTGCTGTTCTCCACTACGTTGCCTATGTCTATTTCTATTATCAGAACCTGGTTTTGTAATAACTGCACCTTAATTTCTATTTGGAACCCTGTTTTGTAAAACTAATGTTATTTAAGTCTTCCGCTCATTATTCCGATGTTATTTGTAAAAGTATGCAATGCTGTAACCGAATCGTGAGATGATGCTGCGGACATTGGGCACTGATGTAGCCCGGTGGCGAACAGGTCTTAATCATATGGAATATGAGTTCGGCTGTCAGAGGTTGACAGGGACACGTGGGCCATGGGATTAGGGTCGTTCCGTCACACTCATAGATGAACCATACATGAGAATCTGTGGCAGCTAGTGGCCGGCCTTCCTCTACTTGATCTCCATGGTCTTCTTCTTGTGGTTGATCTCCAACCCTTCTTCCCCTTTCCCTTGTGCTCTTGAGGGTGTAGGTGTTCTAGACAGAGGGACATATGAACTAGATAGAGAGAGAGCCAAGAGGAGAGAGTAAGAGGGAGTGAAAGTGCTATTTGAAAGGATCAAGATGCCCAAGAGGGGGGGGTGAATTGGGCTTTTCTAAAACTTCTTGCAAGAATTAAAACCTATCAAGCCCCAATTAACCCCCTAGTGCCTAGAAGAATATTTGACAAGAATCAACCGCACAAAAGACTATCGCTAAACCATTTCTACTCTAGCATGACAATTCAACTTATGAAAGAACAACAAGTAAATGTGGAATTGAATTGCTCAAAGGTAAATGCGTAGTAACGAGAGTAGAGATGACACGACGATCTTTTTGCCGAGGTATCGAGGTGTCGGCACACCCCCTAGTCCTCGTTGGAGCACCCGCGCAAGGGTATCACTCCCCCTTGATACGTGCAAGGATCAAGTGCTCACTACGAGCTGATTCTTCGCCACTCTGGTCCGGTGAATCGCTCGCTACCGGTCACAACTTAGCTTGGGTCATCCACAATGCCTCCGGATGATCACCAAGCTCTCCGATCGCCACCAAACCGTCTAGGTGATGCCGATCACCAAGAGTAGCAAGCAAGAACTCTCACTTGACCAACGCAAGGCTAATGAGATGGGTGGATGCACACTTGTTACTCTCTACTCACTAATGAGGTGTTTGATCACTCAATTATCAAATCTCTCAACCTCACTAGGCCTCTTGCACTCACTTGCAATCACAATGTGTTTGGCAACCTTTCAAATGAGCAAGAGTAACAACATAGATGAGGGGGAGGCATATTTATACCCCCCCAACTCAAATCATGCATGAAGGGGTAAGTCTAGCCAGTTTATACACTGATCGGACGCACTGTCGGGGTGACCGGACGCGTCCGGTCAGTGCCCAACAGCTACGTGACGTCTAGCCTAACACTTGTACGAAGTACTGACCGGACGCAACCATGCGTCCGATCACTACTGACCAGACGCGTCCGGTCAACAATTTTCCTCTCTGGAACCTCTCTGGACGCGACCGGACTCACCCTCCTGGTGCATCCGATCGATTTCTGAGGGAGAGTCCGGTCGCAACCAGACTGACCCCTCAGCCAACACTACTGACCGAACGCATGCCCCAGCGTCCGGTCACTAGGGTTCGAGCGTCCGGTCGCAAATAGAAGTCCAAAACGACTTCGGTTTGCGATGCTCCCTTCACGAACTTTCTTCCTTATGATCTTAGGGACTTTTCTAAGCTACCTAGGGTTTGGGTTAACAAGTGTGCACCACACCTAACTCAAAAGACTCACCTAGGTCAAGCTACCCATTCAAACCCCTCTTAATAGTACGACCAAAGATAAAACAAAGACCTATGCTACTCTAAGTGTCCTTCAACACCAAATGACACTTAGAACTAGCCTATCACCGTCTTCGTCGTCCATCCTTTGAAAACCGAACGAATTCCATCAATAAGGGGACATGAATACCATAGTGTCCTCACGATCATCATTACCATGACCTAACTCAACTGTTTCTGCAAAACACATGTTAGTCATAGTAATTTACCGTTGTCATCCAATCACCAAAACCCACTGGGGGCCTAGATGCTCACACTATTAGTGGTCAAGGCGTCCGCAAAAATGGACTACCTGCTGTACCATGTGGGGCCAGAAGTTCCCTAGTGAGGACAACTCACTGTTGTGCATGATTGGTTTGACAGATAGTCAGGGAGTGCACCGTACGGTCCGTGAGGACACTAAGGGTCCGTTTTGGTTGGTGACCAGAACTTGCCATGCCACAGATTCGTCGTGCCACAGTTTTTCTGGCAGTCGTTTGGTGATGATGAGAGGAGGACCAAGAGAAGGATGGATCCGCTCAGGGGGAGGAGCAAGCAGCCATCCCGTCGAGGTGGCTCTAGCTCCCAAGGAGATGTTTCAGCGAGGCAGCAGATCCGGGATGAGGCTCGCCTGCAGATGCAGGGTCGTCAGATTCGGGATGACCTCTATCCCAACACCCCAGAGCACCTGGCAGAGGTCAGCAGAGCACACTTGCAGCCCTACACAGAGGATGTGCAGGAGAGGCCACCTCAGGACACCAGGCACAGGCAGCCAGTGTCCTACTATCAGCAGTTCAGCTCGGTCAAGTCCCAGCGCCAGCACAATCCATACAATGCTCAGAAGGATATGGGCATTGATTACAGGTTCTGGAACGAGTTCCATTCAGACTTCTATCGCTCAGTCCTGTACAATGCTAAGAAGCAAAAGATTCTGAACATGAAGTATGTTGATTGGGAGCATCTAGAGAGCAAGACTGACCGTGACATCAATAGGGTGGTGGCTGCGTGCAAGGCAAGGAACATGTATGATTTGATGGGATTTAGCTATAATTGGAACACAGAGATCATCCATCAATTTCATGCAACTCTATATGTCGACAATGTGGTTGAGGAGATGCACTGGATGACTGAGGGTCGTCACTACAAGGTCACTTATGAGACCTTTAGTAGGATCCTCGGTTTGGGCAGCGAGGATAGAGAGCTTGATAATCTGCATGATGAGAGGACTTTGACAGATTCTGAGATTGCTTTCATGTATGAGGATCCTCGGAAGGCAGATGGGTTGGTCAAGGGACTACAAGGTTTTTATTACATGTTGAACAACCTCTTCAGGCAAACTCTCAACCCAAAGAGTGGGTCCCATTCTAACTTGTATGGATATGGCAGGAACATGTTGGCTAGGATGGCCCCAGGGGCTAATCGCTTTTCCATATCCAGCTTTATATGGACTGAGCTTCAGGTTGCAGCTGAGGATGCTAGGAAGGCGGTTCTTTATGCACCCTACGTCATGTTCATGATAGAGATGGTCTCCGGACTTTCTTTTCCTAAGGATGGGTTGCATGAGCCGTACCGTGCAGAGAAGAAGAGAGGAGCTGCAGCAGGGGCAGCAGCAGCTGACAGGCCAGAAAGCTCTCGCCCTTCCTATCAGAGGAAGAAGAAGAGCAAGTTGGCCAAATGGATCAAGGCCATCTTCTCCACTTGCACCTATGCAGCCCAGACAGCTCACCAGGCACTCGTTGAGCAGCGAGCAGAGCGAGAGCGGGCGGGACGTTCGCCGTTACCTCCACCCCGCTCTCCCCCTCACTTCGACCTCTCCAGTCTCGACTCAGACGACATAGACTCAGATGGAGATGAGGAGCAGGAGGAGATAGTGCCTGTGCCACCCCGTCGTTCTACACGTGCCTCGACCTCGACCCGCTACACCAGTTCGACTCACCGTCAGGGGAAGGCCGTGGTAGAGTCCGACGACGACGATGATGACGATGATGATGAGGAGGAAGAAGAAGTTCAGTGGGACAAGATAGCTTCGGATGATGAGTGAGTGTTTGGACACTCTTCTCTTCTCTCTTTCTCTCCTTTTGGTGACTTGTTGCCAAAGGGGGAGAATTAGGTGAGAAGGGGGTACATCCACTGTTTCTGCTTCATGTCCCCATCTTTAGTTGTAGTTGAGAGTTGTGAGAGAATCTGATACGATCAAAACTCTATGTTATGTAATAATACTCTATGGCACTACTTCTTAGGCTTGGATGTGGACATGTATCTTTACCTGCTTATTTAGCTTGTGCTATCCTGTTTAGATCAGTTTTGTTATATGCTTTGTGGTTATGTTTTCTGTCCGCTGCGTTTGCTGTCTGTTGCCTGAGCGGCAGTGCCGCTCCAGGGCCGGCAGTGCCGGGCCCCGGCAGTGCCGCGCCCAGAGCGGCAGTGCCGCTCTGGCAGAAGACAGCAAACATCTCTGATGTGTGCTTAAACTGTCATTCGCATCACGTATTATTATTGACACAGTTTTATTGCACCCCACAAAGCTATTAGATGTGAAACTGAACCTATCTCTCACTTTCAAATATGTGAATGTTGGCCTTTAATGCCAAATTGAGATTTCAGCTCTCATTCACACATTTAGGGGGAGGTTTCACACCTAAGCTTCAAAATCTCAGTTTTATACCCTTCTCTTGTAAGCTCTAATTGTGTTGTCATCAATCACCAAAAAGGGGGAGATTGTAAGTGCAATCAAGCCCTAATTGTGGGTTTTGGTGATAATGACCACACGATTAGAGGACTAATGAGATTTATGAAGTTGACAAGCAGGTTATGATAAGAAAGGATGGTGTATATGCGTTGGTGGACCCCTCACACTACATTTCATCGGTTCCGGACTCAAAGTGCTTCAAAGATATTCTATTTTGGTTATTTGAGTTTTAGGAATGCCGTACTATAAAGGGGGAATGCAAATTCATTGATATGGCTGAATGACATGTGCTCAAACCAACTCAAACCATCCACATTTCCAACCAAAGACAGCTGCACCCATTGTAGATCTGTTCCTGTCTGTTTGGTGGGCGCGGCAGTGCCGCTCTAGGCGCGGCAGTGCCGGGCCGCGGCACTACCGGGCTAAGGCCGGCACTGCCGCGACTTGATTTGCCCGTTGGATGGCAGGGGGTATTTACATCACCCCCTCTGCCCCCCAACGGTGATCCACGACCAGAACTCTCCACCTACCTCCTAGACAAGCTCTCTCTTCTCCATTGAAGGCTCTCCAAGCTCCCAACCACCAAAATCTCTATTCCCATTGATTCCAAGTGGTTGAGAGGCTCAAACCTTCACCAAAGAGGAGCCCTAGCTGAGATCTACTGCCTAGAGCACTTGATTTGAGCCATAGCCGGTGGATTTGCTTCTATTACTCTTGGGTTCTTAGAACCCTAGCCGGCTAGGCTTCGCCCTAGAGCCTTGCCAACTTGTGTGGCGGCCTAGGGAGGTTTGTAATCACTTGTGCAGCTAGTAAGATTACCCCTCACCTCAAGGATTTGGTTCCTTGACTTGAGAACGAGGTTGAGTTGCAAAGCTCATGACCTAAGTGGTCAACCTCAACAACGTGGAGGTAGGCAAGCCTTGGTGGCGAGCTGAACCACGGGATAAATCACTTGTCTCGCGTGCTTGCTTGGTTTCATTATCTATGTTCATGAGCTTGTGATATATTCTAGGGTTTGGCCCGATCTACTTTATCTTTCATATTTGGCTTGGAGTAGTTGTTTCTGCTGGTTCATATAGTCTATTGTTACATTCCTATTCATATAGAATCTGCAGATTGTGGTTAGATTTCGAATTGCAGCTTCTGGTCTTCATCTGCACGGCAGTACCGCACTGAGGCCGGCAGTGCCGGGGAGCGGCAGTGCCGGGCACAGGGCGGTAGTGCCGGGCCTATCTAATTTAGTTTTAAGCTGTGATTTTTGACAGGCCTATTCACCCCCCCCTCTAGGCCATACAGGTCCTTACAACATGGAGGCCACCCTCCGCAATATCGCTAACAACACTGCACAGCAGCATCATCAACGTCAAGGCCCGGAGCCCAACCAGTACAGCTCCTACCGTGACTTCTTGGACACTCGTCCTCTTGTGTTCAAGGAAGCCACCGAACCGCTTGAGGCTGATGAGTGGCTCAACTCCATCACTCAGAAGTTCCGTCTGCTTCGTCTGACATAAGAGCTCAAGGCGGAGTACGCCGCCCACATGTTGGAAGGACCCGCAGGTTTGTGGTGGGCCCAGTACCGTGCATCCTTGCCTGCAAATGCACGTGTCACTTGGAATCAGTTCTCCACCGCTATGCGCAACCACTACATCCCTAGTGGTCTGATGGAAATGAAGGTTGCAGAGTTTATGAGGTTATCCCAGGGAACCAGGTCTATGTCCGAGTACCTCCACAGTTTCAACAACCTAGCTCGCTACGCCCCAGACTTTGTTGATACTGAGGCCAAGAAGATCGCAAGCTTCAAACGTGGCATGAGTGCTGCCATGCTTTCCAAGATGGGCAACAGTCACCGCACCACCTTCAGTGACTTCGTCAGCGACTGCCTAAATCAAGAGGCCAATGACAGCCGGCTAGCGACAGAGACGTGTCGTCGTGCAAATGAAGGAGGTTCATCCCAGCAGAGGACCCCTTTCGGAGCACGCGCCCCATATCGCCCGCCTGTCACAGGAGCAAGATACCGACCCCCGCAGAGGAAGATCACCACCAACCGTCCCCGTCCCAGTTTTCAGAAGCCCTACACTGCCCCCATGATGCAGAACAAGAGCAAAGCAGGGAGTGCAGGAGGTCCCAAGACCCCGTACGTGATTGGTCCATGCTATAACTGTGGTCAGACTGGACACCTGTCACGTCAGTGCCCTCGCCCAAAGAAGCAGTACACTCAGCCCCCACCTCGTACGGGTCATGTGCATCACACCACCGTGGAAGAAGTGCCAGAAGGAGAGCCTGTCACCGCTGGTACGTTTCTTGTTAATCAATGCCCCGCAGTTGTGTTGTTTGATTCTGGAGCATCGCATTCTTTCATAAGTGAGAATTTTGTTATAAGAAGTAATCTTGAGTTGATAGAGTTAGACCGGGGATATCAGATAAGTTCCGCCGGAGCTGTTCTCTCCACGCGTAAAATGGCTAAAGGAGTGGAAATGACCTTTGGGGATAAACATGCCATAGTGGACCCCATAGTCATTCCTGGTCTAGGTCTGGATGTAATTTTGGGTATGGGTTGGATGAAACTCTGGAAGGTTAATCTAGACACCGCAGAAAGAGTTGTATCCATGGTTAGTCCCAGGAATGGGTCTACCTTTCGGTTCAAGTTACCCCGAAACCCCCATGAGATCGGAGTGTTGTTCAATATCACGGCAAAGCAGATAGCCGAGATTCCGATAGTATGTGAGTTTTCGGATGTTTTTCCCGATGAGTTGCCTGGACTACCGCCAGATAGGGATGTGGAGTTTGCTATAGAGTTAATCCCTGGAACAGCACCCACATCCCGGAGACCGTATAGAATGCACACTAAAGAGTTAGCAGAGCTTAAGGTTCAGTTGCAAGAGCTTTTGGATAAGAGTTTGATACGCCCTAGTTCGTCACCTTGGGGATGTCCCGCTATCTTTGTGAAGAAGAAGGATAAAACTTTAAGGATGTGCGTGAATTACAGACCGTTGAATGCCGTAACTATAAAGAACAAATATCCCTTACCCCGAATCGATGTCTTGTTTGATCAGTTGTCAAAGGCGAAAGTATTCTCTAAGATCGACCTGAGGTCAGGATACCATCAGATTAAGATCAGAAGAGAAGATATACCGAAAACAGCTTTCTCCACCAGATACGGACTCTATGAGTATCTAGTTATGTCTTTTGGATTGACCAATGCACCGGCACATTTCATGTACCTGATGAATTCGGTTTTCATGCCAGAGTTGGATAAGTTTGTTGTAGTGTTCATCGATGACATCTTGGTATATTCTGAAAATGAGAAGGATCATGCTGAGCATCTACGAGTTGTTCTAACCCGGCTTAGAGAGCAAAAGTTGTATGCTAAGTTCAGCAAGTGTGAGTTTTGGTTGAAGAAGGTACCTTTCCTTGGTCATGTCCTTTCAGAGGAAGGGATCTCTATAGACCCTTCTAAAGTACAAGAGGTTATGGATTGGGAAGCACCCACGAGTGTTTTTGAGGTTCGCAGCTTTTTGGGTTTGGCCGGATACTACCGTCAGTTTATTCCAGATTTTTCAAGAATAGCCAAGCCTATGACCTGTTTAACGCAAAAAAACAAGAAGTTCGAATGGACCACAGAGTGTGAAGCGGCTTTTCACACTCTGCGAACGTTGTTGACATCCGCACCTGTTTTGGCTCAGCCAAACTTGGAGGAACCTTTTGATGTGTTTTGTGACGCATCCAAAATCGGACTTGGATGTGTGCTCATGCAGAATGGAAGAGTTATCGCCTATGCTTCTCGCCAGTTGAGACCGCACGAAGAAAATTATCCCACTCATGATTTGGAATTAGCAGCCGTCGTGCATGCACTCAAGATATGGAGACATTATCTTATGGGAAACCTATGTCATGTGTACACGGATCATAAAAGTCTGAAATATATCTTCACCCAGCCAGAGTTGAACATGAGGCAGAGAAGATGGTTGGAGCTAATTAAGGATTATAACCTTGAAGTGCATTACCACCCTGGAAAAGCAAACGTTGTAGCCGATGCCTTGAGTCGCAAGACTCATTGCAACTCCCTACAACCACTTTTGGAAGATAGATTTAACCTTATGCACCCCGTTATGGTGAACAACATCACTCTTCAGTGTACCTTGGAAAGTGACATCATCGAGAGACAAAAGACCGATGAAGAGATCTGTCAGATTAAGAAGAGGTTGGAAACCAGTAGTTCTTTGAACTTCAGAACAGATGAGCAGGGAATTCTATGGTATAATCAGAGGTTGGTTGTTCCTAAAGACACCGAGCTGAAAGAAAGAATTCTGAATGAAGCTCACAATTCAAAGTTATCTATCCATCCAGGAAGCAGTAAGATGTACCAGGATTTGACAACCAGGTATTGGTGGTCAAAGATGAAGAAAGAAGTTGCAGCTTATGTTGCAAGATGTGATACTTGCTGCAGGATAAAAGCTATACACTTGAGACCTGCCGGATTGTTGCAACCGTTATCGATCCCAGAGTGGAAATGGGAAGAAATTAGTATGGATTTCATCACAGGTCTTCCCACTACTCAAAAAGGAAATGATTCTATCTGGGTTATCGTAGATCGGTTATCTAAAGTGGCTCACTTCATACCAGTTAAGACTACGCACCGCCCTCATCAGTATGCAGACCTGTATATTCAGAATATCTTGAGATTGCATGGAGTTCCAAAAAGGATTGTCTCTGATAGAGGACCCCAGTTCATAGCACGTTTTTTAGAACAGTTGCACAAGGAACTAGGAACTAAATTGATAAGAAGTTCCGCATATCACCCCCAAACTGCAGGACAGACAGAGAGAGTAAATCAGATTCTGGAAGATATCCTAAGAGCTTGTGTTCTATCGTCGGGAGAATCATGGGAAAAATGGTTACCCCTTGCCGAGTTCTCATATAACAACAGTTATCAGGAAAGTATAAAGATGACACCTTTTGAAGTTTTATACGGACGAAGATGCAGAACCCCAGTAAATTGGGTTGAGTCAGGAGATCGAGGATTCTATGGGTCAGATTACGTAAAGGATGCGGAAGAGATTGTGCAAACAGTACAGCAACACATTAAGGTAGCACAATCCAGACAAAAGAGTTATGCCGACACACGAAGAAGACCCTTGGAATTTCAAGTAGGAGACTATGTGTATCTTAAGGTCTCACCTATGAGAAAGGTCCAACATTTTGGAATTAAGAAGAAGCTAGCACCTCGATATGTGGGACCTTACCGGATCATAGCAAAGAAGGGACAAGTGGCATACGAAGTATAGTTACCCCCAGAAATGAGCACAGTTTTCCCAGTGTTCCACGTATCACAGTTGAAGAAGTGTCTTCGAGTTCCAGAACAAGAAGAAGTTCGGATTCCAGACGTCACCATCAGATCGGATCTGGAGTACTACGAGCAGCCCAAGGAGATTTTGGATACCAAGACCCGAGAGACGCGTCACCAAACAGTGAAGACTCACAAGATTCTTTGGAGCAATCACGGACCCAATGATGCAACTTGGGAAACAGAGGAGTACTTACGCGTAAACTACCCCGCTTTTTATAAAGATTGGTACGTAACTCCAATCTCGGGACGAGATTTCTTTAAGGGGGGAAGGGCTGTGACACCCTAGTGTCAAGCACTGCATTAGGAATTGCAATTAGCTACTAAGAAGCATAAGCAATGCATTGCATCATTTCATGTGCATGAGAGTGCTTTTGTCTTTTGTTTATTTATTTTGATTTGGATTTCTATTTGACTCGATGATTTAAGTGGATCTCTGCTTGGGCAAAGAGTTTTATAAAATAGAGTTGGAGTTTTTGACCTAGTTCAAAATAGTTTATCAGATAAAGTGTCTTATATGAAAGTTGTAGAAAAAAATATTTTGAGCAACTTTCATATTTGGGTCAAAACCTAGTTTGGAGTTTTTGAAACTGTTTTGAATGGTCAAAGTTTGAAAAGAATTTGGAAAAAAAAAGGAAAACGATTTTTTTCCCGGCGCCAACCCTTTCGGCCCATCCGGCCTTTCGGCCCAGCTAGCTCGCGCCCGCGCGCCAGCCCGCTCCCGCACTCGCCCGCGCGCCGCGCACCGCCGCCCGCCTGACGCCCGTGCCGTACGCCGGCCGCAACCGCCACGTGGCCGCCGTATCCTGCCGAGGATCCTCGCCGGCCACTCCTCGCTCGATCCCCTCACATCCGAGCACGCTAGCTATCTTCCTCGGCCACTCTCCGCTCGCCTTGCCTGCCGCGCCCGCTCGCCGTGCACGGCATCGCCCACGCTGCCTCGCCGACCGCGCCGCCGTGGCCCCGCCACGACCACCGGCCGGTCAAGCCGATCAAAACCCCGAGCGCACCGCACTCCCCTCTCCCCACTGCCATTCCAGCTCGCCCGCTCTCACTCCCGCTCTCCCTCTCAGCTCCCACGAACGCGCAAGCATCCGCCACTCTCGCCAACCGTTCACCATCATCACTCCCCTCCACCGTTCCGGCCACACCCGACCACCACCATCCAATCCCTCTCGCCAGCCTCTCCGCCTACGCCGTGCACACGCCGTGCGCACATCGTCATCCCCGACCGAGCCCCAACGCCGCCGGAGGACGAAGCGCCTCTTTCGGTCCGTCAGTCGCCACCGCCGAGCCGCAACGCTGTTCTTCCCCAACCCGAGCTCCACCGACTCCTCTTCTTCATCCTCGAGCTTCACCGAGCCAAGGCAAGGTGAGAACACCACCCAGTCTCAACGCTACCGTCTTCTACCACCCGTTTCTCTCCGGCCGAGCGCCATGGGCGCCGCCGCGGACCTCGCTCGTGGCCAAGCTCCTCTGGAGCCACCCGGGCCAAACCAACCCCGTAGCTTTGCTCCATAGGGTTCACTCGAGCTTTTGCCTCCCCCAATTTCTCCGGCCGCCGCCGGAAACGGCGTAGCCGCGCGTTGCCGCCATCACCGTGCGCCGCCGCTCGCCGCCGGCATGCTCCGGCCGTGCGCTAGCCAAACCACCTACACCACTCGATGCGCCTCGTCGAGTCGAGTTCACAAGCCTAGCTTCCCCGCCGGCGACCTCACCGTCGGCGAGGAATCGACTGTCAAACCTCTCCCCTGTTTTTCCGTCTCGCCCGAGCCTCCGAGCCAGGCCTCGGACGGGCGATTCCTTTCTGTCTCGCCCGAGCCTCCGAGCCAGGCCTCGGACGGGCGATTGCTTTCCGTCTCGCCCGAGCCCTCGAGCCAGGCCTCGGACGCACGATTACTTTCCGTCTCGCCCGAGCCCTCGAGCCAGGCCTCGGACGGGCGATTGTTTCCGTCTCGCCCGAGCCCTCGAGCCAGGCCTCGGACGGACGATTATTTCTGTCTCGCCCGAGCCCTCGAGCCAGGCCTCGGATGGGCGATTGTTTCCGTCTCGCCCGAGCCTCCGAGCCAGGCCTCGAACGGGCGATTGCTTTCCGTCTCGCCCGAGCTAGGCCTCGAGCGAACCCTCAGGCACTGTCTCGTTCGAGCCGGGCCTCGAGCGAACTCACACCTATTCCGTGCGCCGAGTGTTTTCTAGAAAACGTTTTCCAAAATGTTTTTCTATTTCCAGTAAATGCTTGTTTATTTTGTAGATCCTGTTTTGTTAGTCCAAATGGAGTGCTTTTAGTTTTGTTAGCTTGTTTGTGAGTAGATCTGTCATGGAAAAATATGAAAGTATTTTTGGCAGAAGTTTATTTTACTGTTTTTATTTATTCCAGTTTATATGCTCTTGCTAAGATAAATGGTTATATATGTTTTCTGGTTGAGTTAATTCTTGGAAAATTTTGTGTAAGTTTATTATCATGTTTTACACCTGTAAAAAATATATGATGCACTGTTTAAATTCGCACTCTGATATTTTAAATTCGGTTTTGTTTTCGTTATGATGTATCTTTACGAATGTAATCCTTGAACGATGCGATCATGTATGATGTATGGTGTCAGAAATCCTTCGAGATTTCTGGACTACCGGGGTTGTATGGGTTCAAGTATCAGTCGAAGTCAGACGGATTTGGCTAAGATAATACTTGAGCTCTTATAATCAGGACGGTTCCGCCACAAGCGTTGTCGGCCTCGAGGGGTTGGTCTCTTTAAGGGGTTAGACTAGTCAGGTTTGTTATTTACAGGTGTTCTAGGTTTAACCTATTAGTTTGCATTGATCGGGGGTACCCCTTTTGTGGACCCTCGACAGTAGCCCCCGAGCCCTTGTTCGAGTGCTTGCACTCGAGCAGGGGCTCCCGACTGGGATCTCGAGGGTTAGCTAACTGGTCTCGAGGGTTTGGCTGCTTTGATTCCGTGGGTGTCGTGCGTGCGACACCCGCGGGTGTAGCCCCCGAGGCCACGGGGGAGTGGTTAAGGCTCCCTCGTGGGCTTTTTCTTGTGTGATTGTTAGTTGCGTTTTTTAGGTTCGGGAGTGTCGAGCCCCCGAGTTTTTTAGACCCTCTTTCGTCGAGGGGTGCCAGGCTGAATCGGCCGACCGGCTCTTCGAGCTGTCCGGCACGCCGGTTGCCCTGGCTTCTCATCCCGCGAGTCCTTTCGATCGGATGCGAGGTGGGATGCCTCGTACTACCACGAGCGGGCGAGTATCGAGGTTCCCGGTGAGCTGGTAACAGGGAATCCAAGTGAGACCTCGTGCCCCGTTCGATAGGGGTCGACTATAGCCCGGAGGCGATCTCATAAAGCATGGGTGCTCAGTCTGCAGGAGTGTCGGGTCCATTCGATAGGGCCCGGTGGCTCGATGCCTCCCTCCGAGGGGATCTCACTGCACGTCGTGCTCCCTGCCTTGGATACACGTGAGGGGCCTCGAGGGCTTGGCCCTCGAGTGGTGCCGCGAGTGGCGCCCCTTGGTGTCCCTGACTCGGGTGCTCGAAGCCGGCTGTCGAACCCTCTTCGAGGGCCAGCCTTCGCTGCTTCAAGGCTTAGGGCCGGGGCCCGTTTTTACCTTCGTGAAGAAGCCTCCGTCGTCTAGGAATCCTTCTGCCCGTAGGGCGCGCCTTTTTAGGCGGAAACCGTCGGGGAGGGCGGCGGACGTGAAGCCGGAGCGACGGTCGTGGCGGGCCCGGGTAGTGGAGCGAATGGAGAGCTGCCGCGTGTACCTGTCAACCGGCTCGAGACGTGGTTAGGTGGGCGCATTAAATGCATGCGGTTACCTTTTTACGTCGCGGGAGACCCCGCCCGTCGGGGTTTCCCCTTATAAATATCGAAAGAGGGGAAAAGGAACCCTTTACTTTGCCTTTGCCTTCACCGCCGCCGTAGCCTTCACGCGCCCTCTCCTTCGAGCTAGTCTATTGGGGATTTTCCGGCTGCCCGTCCGCTGCTCGGGTCCGCGCCGTGCCACCGCCATGGCCGCCCAGACACAAGTGCTGCCGGCCGAAGACTGGAGCCCGTCGAAGGTGACGCAGAGCGAGATGGACTGGTTGGTGGCCCAGGGGCTTCTGCGCCCCAACCCGGAGGAGGGACCCGCGTGGTGGGTTATCCCGTCGGCGGAGCACCGGGAGCCGCACCCGCCGGAGGGGTACGTGGTGAGCTTCACGCGCTACCACCGCATGGGGCTTGGTGTTCCGCCGAGCCGCTTCATGCGGGCACTGACCCATCACTACGAGGTGGAGCTGCAACACTTCTCCCCCAATTCAATCTCGCACGCCGCCATATTCGCCGCGGTGTGCGAGGGGTACCTGAAGATGGAGCCGCACTGGGAGATGTTCGTCCATCTCTTCCGGGGCGAGCTCTTCATCAAGGCCCTAAAGCCCAGCAGGAGGCGGCTCGTGCGCATGGGCTCCCTCGCCATCACTGCGAGGGTTGGGACCTCATCGGCCATTGTCCCCCGCGAATACGTGCGATACAAGCTTTCCACCAACCAGGCCGGGTGGGATGACCATTGGTTCTATCTGCGGAATGGAGGTGGTCTCTTTCCGCAGTACACCGACAGGGTCCTCACTCAATGCCCGGAGAAGTGGACCTAGGGCGTCGCGGCGGACAGGCAACGCCACCTGGTCCCGCTGATGAAGATGATGAAGACGCTGGTGGATGAGAGGAAGTTGACCGTGCAAGCGGTCATTTGGGCGTTCCACCAGCGAAGAGTTCTCCCGCTGGCGGACCGCCCCCTTCTTATGCACGAGATGGGGCCGAAGGCCCAGCTCGAGGCGCTTAATCGATCGAGGATGGCCGAGGAGAGGCTGTCCCGGAATGAGGGCGTCTCCCGGGTGTCAATCACGATCCAGGGGTCATTCATCCCTGAGTACACCGACCTGGTCGCCATGGCACCAGACGAGGGGTGACTCGACCTGGTAAGCCTCCCTTGAGCTGAGCTGTCCCGAGCCTCCTCCCCCTTTCTCCTCCTTCGAACCTTTTGCATTCTTCTTGTGGTTTATCTCGTCACGCTTCTTCTTTTTGTAGGGGGCGTTTACTTGTCGCGTGTCGAGGCCCCCGGTGAGGGAGGACGCCGTGGATACTCAGGTGAGGCGCCTCTCTGCTCAGAAAGACAAGGAGAGCAAGGATGCCAGGAAGAAGAAAGAGAAAAACAAAAACTTGCGTCGCTTGGCTCGGGAGCAGAGGCTGGCGAAGGCTCGTCGCAACCGTCAGCCTGGAGACGGGTCCCCCGAGCTGAGCTCCTCGAGCTCGGAGGAGGAGAGCGATGATGAGGAGGAGAGCGACGACGAGGGGATGGATGCGCGCCTGAGGCGCGCGGGGGTCGTCGATGACAGGGCTGACCGCTCCTCTGTGCAGGAGGGTATACTGGAGGTCCCCCCGGCGAAGGGACCGCGCAGGACGCAGCCGCGAAAGGCGGCGCCGATCCCTACCTCGTCGGGGGCCTGAGGTCCGTCGAGCTCTGCGCCGGATGTGCCCCCGGTCGTGAGGAAGCCCCGAACCCGGAGCGCCTCTGCCACAACGTCACCGGAAGCCACCCCCGTGTCAGCCCAGGCGGGAGGTCTCGAGAAGGGCCGAGCCTCGAGGGGCAGTGACCACATCAGGAGGGGCTCCGGGTCCGACCGCCGCGAGCCATCGAGGTCGGGGTCGAGCCCGCGGAGGAGCGGCGTCAGGAGGAGGCGTCGAGCCCGCACCATCATGAGCGTCGGGGAGGGAGCCCCCGGACGTCTCGTGAGCAGGGGCGTGAGCGTCCCCGGAGTCCATCGCCGTACTGCCGCCGGGACACAGAAGCGGACGTGGGAGGGCGCGCCCGCTAGCACGAGCGTCGGAGCAGGTCCCGGATCCCGCGTCGGGGCAGGCGCCACGACGACAGCACGAGGGAGGTACGGTCACCCTCCCGCGATGTGGGGATGAAGGAGGGCTCTCCCTCGAGGTCGAGCCACGGGAGGCGTCGGGAGCCCTCCCCCCATCCCAGCCCTGCGGAGAAGGCCCAGGCGCAGGGCTCGAGCCGTGGCGTGGGCTTGAAGCCCCCGAGTGGGTCCGGCGATTCCGGGAAGAAACCCAGCCGCCGCTTTGGGTTAGCAATTTTCTTGGTTCTCGTCGGTAGTGAGGCTTTACCTCTTTACTTTTGATGATCCATGCCATCTCTGGTTTCTCAGGGGGGAGCGCTCCTACCAGGAGGTGGACCTCGCTGCGTCCAAGCGGGCTAAGACCTCGAGCCCCACCAAGGCACAAGCATCTTGAGGTATGGCACCTTCCTACGCTAGGGAAGCCGCTTGGCTGGAGAAGGCTCGAGCTGCCATGGCTCGAGGAGGCCAGATGATCGTCGCGAATTTTGGTGAGGCCGTCGCCATCGACCACAGGGGTCAAGGCATCCTTCCCGGTTCTGATATCACTGTCACCTTATATTGCAGGGGCCGCAGCTTACGGCATCGAGCCCGCCGCTACCACGCTCACTGAGGCGCTGCCCCCTCCCCCTCCTCCTCCTGCGATGGCGTCTGTCGGGAGCGCCACCCTTCCCCGCTACAATGGCTGTTCCGGGGGAAGCGCCTGGGGCGAGCACGGCCCTGCCGGTGTCTGGGGCCGAGGAGACTGCGCCCCTCAAGGCCCCGATGGTGGAGGACCTCCTGAACGAGCTGGAGCAGGGGCCGCTCCCCGCCGCGGGCTTGCCGATGGTGGAGGCGCCCGAGGCACCGGCTAGCGCTGACAAGACGTCGGAGGACCCGGCCAGGGAAGAGCCGGGGCCCGTGCCATCGGGCGGCGGGCCGCAGCTGGGGCAGCTCGGGACGGAGGAGGATCTGCCCAACATCGAGCTCGACCGGCCAGTATGGCCATTTCCCGACGCGCCGAGCCCGTCCCTCGCCATGGTCTCCGTCGAGCAACCGGTCCAGCGGGGGGCTCTGCACGAGGTGCGATCCATCTTCTGGGAGGTGGCCGAGCTCAGGGCGGAGGCGGAGCGGTCCTGCTCCAAGGAGGCGGGCCGGTCCGCGCAGGTGTCGGCCACCCTCGCGAGGGCCGAGGCGGAGCTTCAAGATCTCCGCGCTGAGCTGGGTCAGAATGTCCAAATGGCGAGCCGGCTTAACGAGGCAGAGGAGGAAGTCCAGGCGGCTCGAGGCGAGGCCGCTCGAGTCAGGGAGGAGGCCACCGCAGCCCTCGAGGCGTCGAGGAAGGAGGCCGCCGACGCCCGCAGCGAGGCCACCTCTGCCCGGGCCGAAGTGGAGGCGGCGAGGAAGGATGTCGCTGACGCCCAAGGCGAAGCCGCCACCGCCCGAGCCGCAGCGGAGACGGCGAGAAAAGAGGCTGAGGATGCTCAACGCAATGCCGCCGCCGCTCGGTCCGCAGCGGAGGCGGCGAAGAAGGAGGCCGAAGACGCCGAGAGTGGTGTCGCCACCGCCCGAGCTGCCGAGGGGGCGGCGCGGCAGGAGGTGATCCGAAAGGATCTGGCCCTCGTGGAGGCGGGCAGGCTGATCGAGGAGCTTAGGTCCGAGAAGCTCCTCATGCTGGCCGAGAAGCGCAGACTCGAGCAGCGCGCTGAAGGCCTTACCAGCGACCTCGCCGTACTGGGGCAGCATTGCGATGGTGAGGCTTACACCTTGTCCTTGTTCGGGCCTCGAAGTTTTTTGTTACACCGCAGTCTCACTCTTCCTCGTTCGTTGCGCAGGGGTCGAGAAGACAGTCGAGGAGCTCCGTGGGACGAACCAGGTTCTCTTGGACCAACTCCAAGACGAGACGATGGTGGCGGAGCGGGCTCGCACTTCCCTCGATCGGCTCGGCTCCATGTGGGGTGCTCCTCCGGTGGCTGCGGCAGAAGGTGCGGTGGCCCGAGGCGATGCCTTGGTCGACGCCTTGTGCCTCCTCGACGTAGCCGCGCGGGACCGTGTCCGGCAAGCTCTCCACCATGGCGTCAAGCAGACGCTCGCGGTCGTCCGCTCCGGCTTCCGCTTCCCGGTCCACGTTGTCGCCAATGGCTTCATCGAGATCGAGGGGAAGGACGAGGAGTGGAACAACCGCCGTGTCGACAAAATCTTGGAGAAGATGGAGAGGCCGGGGACGTCACTCGCGAAGATCTTCGAGGAGGACGTGCTGCCTCCTGACGCCAGCAGCGGTTTCGAGGGCCCTCCTCCCTCTAGCTCGGGTGTCGAGGCTGAGCCCGCCGTGGATGACCTCGGGGAGGAGTACCACACCGACGAAGATTAGGGCCTGCGTGCCAAATTTGGGCGTCGAGGCCCCTGTAAGAATTTTATGACATGAATGAGGGTCCGTCGAGACCCGTTTGTATATATGACTTGTTTGTTTAAAGAAGCTGTTTTCTTTTCAAATGCATTTGACCACTTCTCTTTGTTGCAAGCTCGAGTTTCTGCTAACTTAGTCTGTGTTCCTTCGATACGTCGCGAGCCCCTCGAGGGGAGGCGTAGGTAGGGTACCGTAGCCTGGGGGCATAGGTGGCCGTCTACGTCGATGCCCCCCGACCCTTGGAGGCTCGAGGTATTTTGGGATTTAGACGTTGCTAGTTCACTCGAGGCACGAGTCAAGACGAGGGTCGAATTTTTGAAAAGAAAACACGCATTTTTTCCGGAGTCTGGGGGGCGGTTACCCCCTTGTCAGCCCCCGAGGGAGGCTTGACCCTGAGCAAAGCAGGGTCGAGGCTACCTTAAGATGCTAAGCAAAATGAAATACAATGCACGAGTTTGTTCATTCATTTTGGGCGTGTTTGTACAAAGCAACAAAATGAATGAGGCCTCGAAGCCTTTAAGGGTAGAAGCGACGTAGCTAAGATATGTTCCACGCGTTCGCCAGGATCCTGCCTCGATCGTCGTAGAGCTTGGAGTAGTAGCCTTTCAACAGTCGGCAGTCCTTTAACTTGTGATTTACGAGGCCCTTGTGATAAGTGCAGGGGTCCTTGAGCATCTGGTCGAAAACAGCCCCGTCAGGGGGACCTCGGGGCTTCTTAGGCTCGAGGGCGCCTGCGAGCACCTCTTCGTCGTCGTCGTCATTGGCGTCGCGCTTCGCCTTCTGACCCTTGCGTTTGTTCTTCTTCTTTTTGTTGCCGTTATTGTTGTCGTTCTTGGCGTCGTTGCCCTTGTTCGAGCCCTCCGGCGCGGTCACCGCCTTACCTTTGTCCGTAGAACGGCCAAAGAAGGCCCCCACTGCCTCGTCGCCTGAGGCAAAGCTGGTGACGCGATCCATCAGGTCCTCGACCGTCCTGGAACGGTAGCGTCCTAGCTCATGAACTAGCTCTTGGCATGTCGTGCCCGCGAGGAACGCTGAGATGACGTCCTCGTCAGACACGTGGGGGAGCTCGAGGCGCTGCTTCGAGAACCGCCGGGCAAAGTCGCGGAGGGGCTCATCCGCCGCCTGCCTGCAACGCCGTAGGTCCCAGGGGTTGCCTGGGCGCACGCAAGTCCTCTTGAAATTCCCGTCGAAGACCCTGACTAGGTCGGCCCAGTCATCGATCCGATCCGGCGGGAGCCCCTTGAGCCACCGGCGGGCGGTGTCCGAGAGGTACAGTGGGAGTTGGCGTATGATCACGCGGTCGTCGTTCTTCGCTCCGCCCAGTTGGCAGCCTAGGCGGAAGTCCGAGAGCCAGAGCTTGGGCTCGACCTCCCCGTCATACTTCACGATGTTGGTCGGCGGTCGGAAGCGGTTGGGGAGGGTTGAGCTGCGGATGGCCCGGCTGAAGACTCTGGGGCCCGGGGGCTCGAGGACTTGCCGGTCCTCGTCGCTGTCATAGCGCCCTCCTCGATGGGCGCTATAGCCACGCTCCTGGGCCCCCTTGTCCTTGCGCCGGCGGTTGATGTCGTTGCGGGCGTCTTTGGGGTCTCGAGGTGGCCGGTTGTCGACGATCCGTTCGCGGACTGGCCTAGCTCGAGAGGCATCCGGCTGGTGGACGGATGCCTCGCGCTCGTTGCGGGGCGTGTCCGCCGGCTTCCCCGAGACTGCTCCGCGCCGGCGTGACGCTGAGCTCTCGGCCTGCTGCACAACGGCTGTCTCGAGGAGGTTCTTCATTTCCCCAAGCATGCGCCTGGCGTCAGGGTTGGAGACGGCGGGTAGATCACGGAGCATCATTGCCGCCGCCACCACGTTCTGCCCGGCTCGCGGGAAGCATACCTCGGGGCGTGCTGGTGCCCCGTCCTCGAGGATCCGCCGATGGACCTCTCGAGCCCGACCTCGAGCTCCGGCTCCTCAGGGTTGGGGCGGTTCCTGCATCAGAGTTTGCCGGAGCTGCAGCAGGTGTCGTCGTTCTTCCTCGGCTTTGGTGATTGCCTCCTGCACCTGCGCGAGCTGCGCCGCCCGGCTGTCGTCGTGCTGAGGCGGTGCAGCCGGTGCTGGAGGTTCGTTCCTCCCCTGAACACGTGATCCGCCTGCCGCGGCCACGTCGCTGGGGCCCTCTAGATCGAGCGCCGGCCTGCCATCGTCGCCCTCGTCCTCAGTATCGCATACGACCCCCTCGAGTTGGAAGCACTCCCTGGTGGGATCCCAGAGGTCGTGGTCGTGGTAGTCGTATTCGTCGGAGTAGGAGCTGTTGACGGCGTGCCGCCTTGGCCGATGCTGGGACCGTAGCTCGCGGTACCATTCTCCGACGGTGGCTCGCCGGGGTGGCTCGATGGCTCGCGAGAAATCGCGGTCGACGCACGCGGGGTGGACGATCTCCAGGTTGGCCATGGCCTGCAGTAGCACGCCCGGGCGCTCCTCCTGGCCTGCCGGCGGTCGGTCCCGACGGCGCTCGTTGAGCTGGCGGGCGTAGGCTGCTGCGGAGTTGTCGAGGCCGAACGGGAACCGCTGGCGTCGAGCGCGGTACACCCTGTGCGGGAGGAGGCTAGGTGGCGTCGACGGTGCGCGGCTCGGAGGCCTCTGGCCTGGCTCCTGGTCCGTGCGCATGAGGAACGCAAAGTCGTTGGGTGGGCGCGGGCAAGCCCTGGAAGTCTCCGGCCGTGCGCCGGGAAGGCTCCTCCTCGGGAACTCCGCGCCGGCCACGGGGAAGTGGGTGTACGCCGCCGGCACCGCCTGTGCCTGGCAACGATGGTGACGACGGCGCCGCTCACGGGGTGGCGATGCGTGGTGGTGCGGGCGACGTGCCACGCTCCTCGCACGGGGTGGCGTGACACGCCCTCCACTCGGGCCCTCCGTGGAGAGCAAGGTCAGCTCGTTGCCGTTGTCGGTGGCCAGGAACTTGAGGCTCCCGAACCAGATGACGGCACCGGCAGAGAACGAAGGAGTCGAAGCAGCCATTCAGGAAACAGCGAGAAACCGACTCGACACGCGAAGGCCCCTACCTGGCGCGCCAACTGTCGGTGTTTCGAACCCGGGGGTATGACACCAACGAGTAATGTGATCACGTGCTCTCTTCCTGGATGGTGATGCAAGATGACACAAGGATTTATCCTGGTTCAGGCAAAGAAGGCCCTACGTCCAGCGGGGTAGGAGGTTCTTGTATTACTTGCACCTAAGTGCTTGTACAGGGGCGAATACAAGCTCAATGAGCGTGGACCGGAGTCCGGACTCGAGTGTGTATGTGTGTGGACTTGTGTGTTGTCTATCGGAGTTGTGTAACCGTGGACTCGCGTCTTGTTCCCCCCGCGCGAAGGGCCCTGGCGTCCCCTTTTATAGAGCAAGGGGAGGCCAGGGTTACACAAGGGTATTACAGGTGTCGGGGCGTACGATGCCCAATACGGAGAGGGGTAGGAACCCTGTCTTGTCGGGGCCACTGGAGCCGACGTGGGCGTTGCTGTTGAGGCGTCCTTGGGGCGTGGCCTCCGTCCCGGGCGCGGACGTGATGACATGACGATGTAGAAGCCGTACAGCACCCATTCTGGCACGTACAGGACACGGCGGGGTCCCTCCGGATCTTGGGGTACCTGTCTTCCAATAGCATGAAAGCAGTTAGGGCTCGAGGGGCGCGGAGCCGGCCTCGAGGTGGCGCCTACGGGGGGCTCGAGCCCCCGCAGATATGGACAAGTCCCGTGGAAATTGATTGAGCAGTGGGCATCCGGGCCTCGAGACGTGGCTTGGACGTGCAACAGCGTAGGGTATGGGTTAACAGTGCCGTACTGGCGCCCTTTTGCCCATGCTTGTGGTGAAAACGAGACTTGACTCTGCCCTGGTTACTGTGGTACACGTCGGGCTGCAGAGGACGTGACTGGAGTAGGTGGATGTATTAAATGTGCGGTATGGGGTTGTCATCCGATGCCTGCGCCGCTCGAGGGAAGCATAAGCGCCTCAACGGATAGGCTGTTGTGCCAGAGAGGCTCGAGGTCCCCTGCGTGGGGTCTCGAGGTATGGTGTTCGGCTGTGGGGGGCTCGAGCCCTAAATGCCAGGACTCGAGGTTTTAGTGGGGCGCTCGCCCGGGGCCTGGCTTTGGAGGGCTCGGGCGTGATGGAGAACGGGCGTCAGCCCGAGGCCTGGCTCGGTGAACTCGGGCGAGACGGAGAGCGCGCGTTCGCCCGAGGCCTGGCTTGGTGGGCCAGCGTTGTGGGCCTCGAGGGGTTGGTCTCTTTAAGGGGTTAGACTAGTCAGGTTTGTTATTTACTGGCGTTCTAGGTTTAACCTATTAGTTTGCGTTGATCGGGGGTACCCCTTTTGTGGACCCCCGACAGTACTCAAACAGTCAAACACCCCATGCAACACCGTATGTAACATTCGATATGACATTCAAAAATTTTATACCGTGGAACTAAACATGCCCTTAGCATATCATTTTGCAAAATAGATCTAAATACCTCTGTTCTAGTTTGTAAAAAAGTGCAGTTTGCATTTGGGAGCCAAGAACTCTAACACATAGTATTTTGCATAGGAGGCCGAGTTCCACGCTCTTCACACCCATACATTTTATAAAAAAATATTTGGATATCTAAATATCTTTTGCAAAGTGTTTTTTCACCAAAAATAAAATTGGGCAAAAACTTTTTAACCAAACTAAGAACTCGTTTGAGCTATAAACCAACTTTAATTCGTATAAATTGGTTGTGAAACAATATTTTTCTGTCACAATAAATCAGCAGTTTCAGTTTATCAGCCAACTCAAAAGTCGTGTTGAACAGAGCCTAAATAGGGCCTGTATTGTAGAGGTCCTTATTAGGGGATGTCCAGAAACTAAAGTTTAGTATGTGTCACATCAGATGATGCAACACTAATATAGTGTATTTAAAATAGATTAATTATAGAACTAATTATACCGTCATGCAATTATTAACAAGATGAATCTATTAAACTAAATTAATTTATCATTAATAAATATTTATTATAGCACCACATTATCAAATTATAGATTAATAGCTTAATAGATTCGTCTTACAAAATAATCCTTCTAGTGATAAATTAGTTTATTTTAATAGATTAAATTAGAGCTGCAACATTGTAACAAGGATTTTTGAAAAATCTAAGGGAACCAACCATGCCCTTAGTGTGGTTCGGTCAGGACTCATGAATATGCAATGCAACATCGGAGGCCACATATAGCAGCATCCCCTGCGCCCTGCGGTGGCGAACAGCTGCTACAGTACGCTCTGGATGCGTCGGGGTGGGGCCAGAAGGGTGCAGGCCCACCTGCCACTGGGAGGAGTAAAGCAGAAGCAAAGATGGAAAACATCTCGTTAGGCGTGACAACACACAGGAGAGGAAAAAAAGTTTGAAAAGTCTGTGAAAGTGGCTACTGTACATGTGTGTAGTACTGTATGCTTGCTACTGTAGCAGATAGCAGTGCTACTTGCATTGCAGGTTGCAGGCGAGGCGAGCAAGCTTGCCTCTCAACCTCCCTTTTTCCCTTGTGCATGTCGGTGGTCTTGTACGATGAAACATGAAAGGTTGGAAGTCTGTATAACGAGTTAACGACAAGTTAACGAACTAGAGTACTTGTAACGATCTCTGGCAACTCCATAATTTGTGTGTGTTCCAGACGGGCCGGCATGCATGATGCATGCAATGAAATTTGGTCGCTAATATATAACGACGACGGTCGGGTCAGGTATACATATACAGGGGCGCGGCTGCATGGCTCCTCGCTCGGTTGTAAGGATGGGAATTGTGCTCTAAATGGATATCCGCGGTTCTCGCCTAGTTCAACTAAATGAATTAGAATGCAAAAATGAGGAAAGAAATTGTCAAATTAGTTATTTAAATTAAACTAGAAGAGAACCGTGGATACTCATTTAGACATCATCCCCATCTATACTCGGTTGCCCGTCGAACGTGGAAGTCTCGGTCGGCCGTTGCAACTTTGTGGCACCGCGCCTTTTTTTTTTCTCCCGCGCCTTTTTTTTTCTCCCGCCGGCCACCGGGCGCCGCAGCGGATTCATGGACGCTATCCCTCGTCAGTGACATGGAGAGGAATGAGCGAGTGTTGCCAAAGGGTGCCGCAATGCGGCGTACTGTGGGCATGTTTGGTATAGCTCATAATAGCTTTTATGAACTGTTATGAGCTGTTTTTTTTGTTAAACATCTTTTTTCTAAAACAGCTTCACTCATGAAACCGTTTTATTCATCCTCTCACAAAACCATAAGCTGAGATGAAGCTGAAAAAAGTAGCTTTTCACAGCTTACACTCTCATTTCTCTCTCAACCATGTATGAAGTTGTTGGTGAAACTATTTTGCGAAACACTTATTTCTAAACAACTCAGCTTCACCCAATAAGTTACTCATGAAGCTATTTTTTTTAAAAAAAAAACAACTTCACTATTGAAGCTGAGCTGTACCAAACAGGTCCTATACGTTACCGGGTGGGAGAATACCCCAATGGCAATTTTTTTTATATAATTCTTGTGAACTCGATGATTACTTTGAGTATTTGAGGATGTGGGGGATCATACATATATAGAAGAGCCAGAGAAAGCCCGGTTTGGAAGGCTTAGGTTTTTTTCCCCCACAAAACAGCTTTGGCTTCATGTGTTTAGGATTTTTATAAGAGCCAATTGCAGAAGCTGGTCCTCTGATTGGGTCTGTGTAGATAAGACATCCAAAGATGCACGACCATGAGTAACTAACAAACTATGCATAGCTTGTTCGCTTGAGCTTATTAACTATAATTAGCTCTACTTTTTCAATCGAAAAATAATGTTTTTTCTCACATAAATCAAATGAAACAATATTTTTTAGGCTGAACAGGGTGCGTTTGGTTGGCTGCACCACCCCTCAGCCAGACTCTATAGATGCGAGAACAGTCGTTTGCTTGGTTCACGTATCTGTCTGGTTAGGCTCTGCTCGTGCAAGATTCTTCCCGCAGCCTGACTCTAAAGGAACGCAGAAATCGAGAACCAGACTCCCTCCATGCGAGCCAGGCTGATCTCATCCGCGAACCAAACGGACCCTAGGGTTTCTGCTCAGTACGAGACAGACCGTTTCTGCTCAGTACGAGGCAGGCGAGAACAAACGCGGCACTTTGGCCAGGCGTCGTCCAAACTCTGCGGCGGTCCCACGCTCCTTCCCCAGGAGGCAACAGCCGCATGCAATGCAATGCACATAGGAGTACTACGGCTACGGCTACGGCTACGGGTATCTCACGTTTCTCGTGGACAGAGTACGCACGCGACAAAAGGAGGCGGATGCCCCGTCACGTGCCGGGTCCATACCCTCTCGTCGTCAGGGTTAGGCACTTCAGGCTTACAGTATTTTGTTGACACGGTGAATTAGTGTAGCAAACAAAGTTATGTAATGGCTCATCCCACGCGAGCGTGGATCCGCCTTATATTAATCCCTCGCTCCGTACACGTGCAGTGACGTCTTTCGAGCTGTTTGGCTGTTGGTTTTTATAGCCGATAAACCGGTTAATATTATTTAGTTAGGAGAAAAATATTATACTATGATTGATAAACTGAACTGATAAGTTCAAAGCAAACCGAGTTTTTTTTGTTTCGTTTTGGTGTCATCGATTTATCATCCATCCCCTGAGCCTGCACCTCTTTTCGTTGCGTTTCACCTCACGGTCCCGTCTAGCCCGCGCCCCGGATGCAGGGAATTGCACATGGAACATTTTGTCGCCGGGAGCCGGGGGAGGCGGGCACGGGCACAAGCAGTTCCATGTGGCCAGGGCAGGAATCAGGTGGCGGAGGATGGCAATCTTACCTACCCGATGAATACAGGTATGGATATAAAAGTTTACCCGCGGGTACATGAGAGTCGAGTACCCGCAAATATGTGGGTAGGGTGTGGGTATCAACTTTTACCCGTGGGTACCCGATGGATATCCGCAATTTGAGAATATATATAAATATTTATCATTTATGTTATATAAATGTCATGTTGACTACCTCATTTAATATAAAATTGTATCATATACAGAGCATATTGAGTAGTAAAGACGATATTTTTTATAGGTGGCTAAATGAAAGTGATTATGTGAGCTATTAATTTATTACTGTAGTTCGTGTAATTTTTGTTTGTCATTTCTATGAGCATGAAATGAATAATCTATGATTTACCGTGGCTTGTGAGCTTTCATTTATTGTCATATTGAACTGTAGGTGAGATTGACATATTTGCATGTTATTTAACTATGAATTTATCGATTTATATCATTATGATTTTATTATTTGATCTCTTTTAATTAGACCCGACGGATACCGGATACCGGATACCGGATACCCGCCAGGTACCCGCCGGGCACGGGTACGGGTACGGGTACGAATTCTTACCCGCGGACATGCTCGCAGGCGGGTAAAAGTTAGGGTCACGGGTATAATCGTGGGCGGGCAAATGCTCTACCCGCAACTTACCCGATCTGTTGCCCGACCTTAGGTGGCGCCCGACGATTAACCGATGGGGAATGGAGGGAGCCGAAAACGACGCGGGGCGGGGCGGCTGGAGAAAATGACTATTATAGGACTCCAATCGTTGCGGCTTCTCCCAAATAAGACTTCAATCGTTTGTTTCTTCTAAATAGGACTCCTAACATTGTTTGTACGCTCTAATGACATTCCAAGCCCTTTTAATCAAATTTGGTAAATCAAAATACATGTATTTTTTTAATTAATGACCATATTGCCCTTCCCTTTGTACGATACACCTAGATAAGAATAAATCGATGTTTAGAATCCACGGCGTCCGAGGTCCTCGGGGGATCCATGATCACCGCGACAGCAGCCAGCAGCGGGCATGAGGAGGAGTGGGAATGGAGGGAAGCACGACGGTGGTGCGCAGATGAGAGTTGACTGACCTGGAAGGCAACGGAGGTGAGCGGCGCGGCCATGCCACGGTAGAGCGTGGAGGGGCCCTCGGCGCAGAGGATGCCGCGGAGGAGGTCCGCGGCGGAGGGGTGCTGGTGCGGCGTGTCGCTGTGACGGAACGACCCTAATCCCATGGCCCACGTGTCCCTGTCAACCTCTGACAGCCGAACCCATGTTCCATGTGATTAAGACCTGTTCGCCACCGGGCTACATCAGTGCCCAATGTCCGCAGGATCATCTCACAATTCGGTTACAGCATTGCATACTTTTACAAATAACATCGGAATAATGAGCGGAAGACTTAAATAACATTAGTTTTACAAAACAGGGTTCCAAATAGAAATTAAGGTGCAGTTATTACAAACCAAGTTCTGATAATAGAAATAAACATAGGCAACATAGTGGAGAACAGCAAAGATACTTATAATCACCCAGCCCGAGGGTGTACAACTATTCTTCGGCCTCTTCGGCCTCTTCCTGGACGATGGTCACGCAGCAGGGTGCAAGACACATCGGGGACTCTGTCATACCTGCAGCATGGGTAACAAACCCTGAGTACTGGGGTACTCAACAAGACTTACCCGACTAAAGAAAAAGGGAGAAGACTCACGAATGAGCGGCTTAGGGTAGTCAAGGTAAGGCTTAAGCAAGATCAAGTATTTTGCAGAAAAGCATTTTTGTAAACCTTATTTTATTTTGAAAGATTCAGTATTCCTCAAGTCTTCATCATTCATGATTCATTTTACATTTCAAAACATTCCTAGTTGAGAACCACTCTCCGTTGACAGTCAGTGACCAAGTCTCCATAACCGAAGAGCAACGTTAATCCGGATAAATAATACTCAGCTGAGGATCCCTATCCACACTGCATATGTAGCACCCAAGCTTGCATATGCCAACTCGTCTACCACGATTCCTCCAAGATTGGACCGGTCCTACGCCACCCGGAAGTACAGTACACCACTCCTTTCCAGGTACGACGACCACGTGGGTACATGTTACTTCCGCCATCTCTCCACTCCCAGTGCGCGGTTGTCGGTCCCAATCAAGGATTTCTCGGAGCCAGAGCTTTCCGAAGTATGTGAATAGTTACAAGTCTTGACCAGCAGGCCCCATACGGATGGTCCCTAATTTTCCAGCCAGAACTATACCTTGGTTATATCTCACCCAAACGTAATAGTCCTGTCAGTTTTTCAACCCTGTCCCGGTCGGTGTCAACTGTTGAGTCCCGGACTACAACATGACGGCACCGTACGCTCGGACAACCTCTCCTCGCTATTGACTAGGTACGGATCAGATACCTAGCCAACAGCCGGGGAGTAAGACCAAATTCCCATAAACATTCCTTAAGTGATCACACTTTTAAAATTGGCATTTTATTGCAAAGTCTAATTCAATAAGCATTGCTAAGCATTTTTTTCAAATACTTTTGAAAAGCAGGTATCGGGTGTATCAGTGGTCAAGGTGGATAGTGCATCAATTAGGATAGCACACAACTCCTATAAACCTAATGCAATAATTTAACTCAAAAGCATTTAAGGAAATCATTTTATAAATTCAAGGAAAGGGTTAAATGCACCGGGGCTTGCCTTGAAGAGCAAAGAGGGCAGGCTCGAAGGCGGCGGAGCAGTTGTCGGAACTCGGGGTAGCCTCGGGGACAGGTTCGTCGGCGGCTGCCTCGATCTTGACTCCTTCTTCGGTGACTATACGAATGCAATGATGCTTGCACATGAGTATGCTAGCATGAACAATACAAAACTGGGCATACAACATGAACCCTAGTCCCTTTTTTCTATTTTTCTTAATTATTTAAAAAGGTCATTTTATGAAGTTGCTCCAAAAATTACCAAATTAATCACATAAGTTCATTATGGTGTAGATAGATGGCAAAACAAATTTCATAAATTTTGGAGGTCATTAAGGTGCTCAAATAAAATCAGACATTAATTAACAGAAGGCACTATTTAACAATTAAAGATAAATGCTCAAAAATCAACTTGTTCCAAAAGACTTCAAAATTTCACCAGAGACTAAAAATGGCATAGGAAGCTCACAAAAATTTATCTCATGATTTTTGGAGTTATGAATAATTTTCTAAAAATCCAAAACCATCTATTTATTAATTAAAAGAGGGATTTTACATTTTTAAATTCTTGTAGAAAACTCAGGTTTCATATTTTTATAAAATACTACACAGTGCAAGAAGCATACCATAATTTTATCAGGATTTAAGGAACAATAGATTAATTCACACAAAAAAGAGAAAACAGAACACTATTCACATCTTTCAGAAAAAGAAAAGAGCACTGTGCTCCTTCTATGCAGGGCTCGGCGAATCGCGCGGGACTCGGGCGAATCGCGCGGGGCTCGGGCGAAACGGGCTCGGTCGAGACGGAAGCGACTGCTTCGTCCGAGGCCTGGCTCGGAGGCTCGGGCGAGACGGAAACAAGGGTTTCGTCCGAGGCCTGGCCGGGAGGCTCGGGCGAGACGGAAAACGATCGTTTCGTCCGAGGCCTGGCTCGGCGAAGCGGAGGGTGCGCAAGTCCGCTCGAGGCCTGGCTCGAGCGAAGTGGTGAGGGTGTGTCCGCTCGAGGCTGGGCTCGGGCGAGACGGAAACGTGTGCTCGAGGTCTGGCTCGAGCCAACAGTGAACGCGCGCGCCCGAGGCCTGGCTCGAGTTTTGCGCCGTAAAAAGGCAGAGACCGAGGGGGCTTCGAGTGCTTACCACGGTCGGAGACAGGGCTCGGCGGGGCGGTGGTTCGGTGGAGCTTTCTTCGGTGGCGAACGGCGTGCCGGCGGCTCTGTCCACCAAAAGAGGTGGCCGAGGAGCGGTTAGGATCGCACCAAGATGAGGAAGAGAGGGCAGGGATCAGATGGGCGGAAGGAAAACCCACAGCGACGGATTTCACTTCTTACCAAGGCGAGGTCGTTCGCCGGAGTTGGGGAAGATGGGGTTACGCCGGGCGATTGGAGACGGGGGAGATGAAATTGAGGGGTGGGAAAGCTTCACGAGCTCAAGGCGGAGCTTTCGGGCTAGGTGGTTGAGCGGCGGAGGGTCTGGAGTGGGCTGGCCACGGTGGCGGAGGTGGGTGGCTTCTCCGGCCAGCCGGTGGTGGCTTTTATAGGCGCGGGCAGGGACGGATGGGTGTCGCGCGGGCGCGGATAAGATCGGGCGAAGCATGCGCACTCGATTGCACGCTGCAGCGGGGCAGGAGCGTTGCCTAGGGGCCGGGCGCAAGCTCGCCAGCGTTTGGACACGCGGCGGCGGCGAACTGGGAGCAGTGGGGGACGGAGCGGAGGTCAACTGGCGCGCGTGCGGGGGCGGCATGATGGCGCGGGCGCAGGCGACAAGTCGGGGGCGGGCGTGCGGCTGCCAGGCGTGCGGCGTGCGCAGCGCCGGCGCGCGGCCATGGCCGGGCCCCCCCTCTACGGTGAGGAAGATGAACAGAGCTATGCCCTAGGGTTTGACTTTTGGCTGATCTCTGTATTTTGCAAATTACTTCCAAAACTTGAACTGAGCAGCAAAAACTCAAAACACCAAAGTTGTTCAGAAAAAAGAGATCTACAACTTTGTCAAAAAGAAAATTTTCAAAATCCAAATAGTTTTTGGACCACATTTGAAAACAGAAAAGGGAACACTTTGGGATTTGAATAAATTCAAAATTACTTTTGATTTTACATTGAAAGTTGGAAATCTGCAAATATGAAAGTTGTTCCTTTTATCAAAACCTACAACTTTGCTAATATACCCTTTTTCTGAAACTCAATAGTTTTTAAATAAATCTTGAAAACTGAAAAGGGGACAAAAACTGGAATTTGAATGAATTTGGATTCACTTCAAACTTTGTACAGAAACTTGAAAATTTGTAAATACCAAAGTTGTTTCTCTTGGCCAGATCTACAACTTTGCTTTTTGGACCAACCTCAAATTTTGAATAATTTTTGAATTACAAAAAGAGGGATAAAATCCAGGGTTTGGAAATCAGGGTTTTGCAAAGGGACTTGAAATCTGATTTTGATTTTTGAACTTTGGCCAACACAACAAAACTTCAAGACATCCAACTGAACAAGAATTACACAAAGCTAGGCACAGAGGTGAAATTACCATTTTTGCCCTTATAGGAAGATTTGGGCTTTTAGGGTTTTTGAAAAGAGATTGCTACACAAGTACTAAGCAAACATAAATGCAAGGCAAGGATGATTAATGACTAATGATGATGACATGTCAGGTTAATTACAGTTAAACACCAGAGGTGTTACAGTCGCGACGGCGGGGCGCGTGCTCCGGGGCTGCGAGCCCGACCCTGGTGGGGCTTGGGCTTGGGCTTGCGGCGACGGCGGCTGCTGCTGCAAGTGGATGCGGAGCGTATCGATTGGGTGGCCCGCCAGCACGCCCGCCATGCCGCCCACCCCGCCGGCCAGGAACTCGCGCCCGCCGCTGGTCGTCAGGAACTCCGACCATAACTCCATGGAGCTGCTGCCAGTGCTACTCTCGTCGTTGTACGTGCCTGTTGGCCCGGCGGCGGCGACCATCCGAGGACCGGAACGATCGAGCGGCGGGCCGGGCTGTATCGACTCCATCGATCGCCCACGTTACTTACCAGTGGCAAAGTAGTCATGTCATGACAAAATACATGTATTTAGTATTTAAAACATGGTGAAATGTATCAGAATCCTATTAGAGGGTACAAACAATGTTAGGAGTCCTACTCCCTCCGTCCCTTTTTAGATGTCGTCCGGAAAACGTGAATGTGAGGGAAACACGGATTTCTAGACACACTTATTTAGGGACGAAGAGAGTATTTGAAAGAAACAAACCATTGGAGTCCTGTTCGCCAAATAGAAGCCACCACGATCCGAGTCCGCCATTTTCTCGGGCGGCTGGGTGTACGGTATAGTCATCTCGCGCTCGCATCGCATGCATATGCATCATGGCACATGGCAGCGCGCTCCACTGCAGCCGGTCGGGACCAAAAGGGGCGGTCACGTCGTTGCCGGCTCCCGGCGGACCCAGCAGCCAGCAGCCTCACCTCCCCTGCGCTGCCCGAGTGGCCCGGCTTTGCGGTGGACCGTGGATGGACGCTGGCGCGGCGGCCGTCCCTGGACCCTGGGGATGGGGCCGGGGCAAAACAACATTCTCTGCGGCTGCTGCGCTGCCTCCGTCGAGTACTACTACTGTAGCGTTGATCGTGATACCTTTGGTGCCGTTCCTGCTTGTACGTAGATCCCCGGCCAATCATAGGGGCTCCTCGTGCTCATCGATCGTACTGTATGCCCGCTGCGACGACCAAGCTGGGTGTACGGAGTACTACTGCAGCATGCAATTGGAATGTACGGAGTACTCCGTAGTAGGAGGAGTGCTACAGGATGCCGGCATGGGCACCATGATATGATTTTGCTATTCGTTCGTCGAGCAAGAACACCGGTTCTCAAATCGCATCTCGGCCCGGCCGGTAAAGCACCACGTCGATCATCGTAGCCTCTCAAAGCACCAAACTACTCCGTACAGAACTTCTGCAGCCAACTACTGACCGACCGACCTGCTGTGCCAGCAGCATTATGTACTGTAGCCTCTCAAAGCTCTTTACATGCACAAAAGTAAAAGGGAAAGACCGGTGCAAGCGAAAGATACAGATTGCATGGGGACTACTACTACGTACTGTCAAGGTAAAGAAGAAGCTGCAATGCAAGCCATATGTTGTATACTCCCTCCATCCCAAATTATAAGACATTCCAAGAATCTTGGAGAGTCAAAGTTTTTCAACTTTGACCAAATTTATATAATAAGATAATAATATTTATGATATCAACTAAGTGCAATTAGATTCTCCATTAGTTATATTTCCATAATATGTATATTTGATGGTATAAATCTTTATATTTTTCTCTATAATTTTGGTCAAAGTTGAAAAACTTTGACTCTCCAAGATTCTTGGAACGTCTTATAATTTGGAATGGAGGGAGTATAATGGAACACATACACGTAGGGCCCTTCATGCGAGCTTTTGGAAGTTTTCAAGGGTTTTCTCGTGCTCGGCCATCTTTGAGGCAGCCAGCGGTTAATAACAATCCTACCCAGGGCCCCCTGTGCCGCTCAAATCTCGGCATATTTTCAAAGGCGGCTTCTTTGAGTCCTTTCCGTCGAAATGAAAACCCTTTCTTTGTTCCTCAGGTAGGCCCCATGCATGCATGGTGGAACGATCGACGTGAACACTAGCTAGCCACGGATTTTTTTTTATATATATCAGAAAAAAAAATAGAGCAATTGGACCTGATCATTTTCCAGCTTTAATTTATTTGAGTCGGCCGGCTTCGTTCCAAGATGAACATCCACGTACATCATCTTCCTTTTGCGTAAGTTGGATTTGTTCTCGCGCGCAGTCGATTAGAGACGACGGCTAGCTACTTGTTGCAAGAAAAAATAAATAAATTTGGACTATATATAAACATACGTACTGATCGATGAGATTGTTGCGTGGTGCTTGTGCCTAATAAACAGATGCATGATGCATCTATATATATCGCGGCCGTTGAAACAGAACCAGCCGCACGAATCGGCATTTCCTTCCTTTATAGCCCGGGGCGGAACCAAACCAACATTTCATATGACATGACAGTCTTGGAAACAATACAATGACATTCACCACTGAGATTGGCCTTATACGTAGCTAGCTAACCGATGTTTGCTTGAGCTTTAATCCATATAAAACAGCTATAGATAGTGTTTTTTCTTTTCCAACAAATCAGTTGTTTTAGCTTAACAGCCCGAGAATAAAGGTTGCGGGGCGTTGGTCCTTTTCACCCGTAATATATCACTCGATTGATCGGTTCGGTCGACCAAATTCTTTCGTTCTCTTTTTTCTCTTTTCATTGATGATGATGATGATTGTTGGGCTGTGCCAATCTCGCCGTACCGTACTGCTTGTGGGCCGGCCGGGCCAGGGCGCCTCTCGCATGCGTTTCAGCGCTTGCGTGTGCCACCCGATATACTACTACTACTAGCTATAAACTGTGCCTTTTGCCGATAACAAAAAAAAAAAACTGTGCCTTGTGATGAGTGAATGAAGCTACAACACTACTCTGTAGAGTCTGTACTACATGCATATGCATGGCACGCACCATTTAGGCCTTGTTTAGTTCCGAGAAATATTTGGGATTTGCATTGTAGCACTTTCGTTATTATTTGACAAACTTTGTCAAAACATAGACCAACTAGACTCAAAAGATTCGTCTAGACATATAGGATACTAAAAGTACAATTAGTTATTTTTTTACATACATTTAATGCTCCATGCATACAGCTAAAAATTGATGTGACGGAAAATCTAGAAATATTTGGGAGAAGTTGGGAAAAATAAACAAGGCCTTGTCTAGTGCGGCCAGAGAGAAGAAGATGATAGGTTTTGGCATGCGAAAAATCGTGTCACCACCCCACAAACAGCTTATAACATCCATGCTACAACGTGGCCAAGTGGTCACTGGGCTCGCGAGTGCCCAAAACCCAAGAGAATTGCCCAGCAGCACAGAAAGGCCCTGGAGGATCACAGCAGAGAGCCAGCACCGTGCACCAGCAGAGCACCGTCCAGAGGGCAAGCTTGTCGGAAGCACGGGGCAAGTTCTACTTCACCACCGTCACGTAAATCCCAGACGGAGAGGCCGTCATGCTCGGTAGGTTCCTGTGCACATTCATCCTGCGTCGTCTTGTTTGATTTCTGGTGCACGCAATCCTCATCAGTCGCACTTTTGTCATCAAGCATGAGTTGCCCATGGGGGGTGAGTTAAAAGACAAGTTTCGCATATTTCGCTGGAGGGCGAGGAATAAAATAAATAAGGAAGTGGTCCGCAGTATACCAGTAATGTTGGAGGAGAAACATGCCTTTCACTACCACATATAGTATTGACGCGATCAGAGATAGATGCTATCTTAGCATGAATGGATGTGTAGTATTAAAGCATGATGTAGACATTCTGAATAGAGTTGTGGAGTGGATTATTCCTAAACAGTTACACCAAACTACTTCTCCCACTCCTTATGCCTTCAAAAAACAAGCTTACACACACAGCTAAAGTACCTATGATCAGAGGATCCGAGGACATCCCTGTAGTCTGTGAGTTCCCGAATGATGTCTTACCTGAAGATGTACCTGTCGCCTCCCGACCGTATGTTGAGTTTGCTAAGAGCTAAAGCCCGGGACGCTCTAATCCCGTAGAGCTATACGAATGCCTCCCAGAGAGTTGGCAGAGCTGAAGATCCAATTGCAAGAGCTATTGGATAAGGGTCTCATTCGCCCAAGTTCATTCCTTGGGCGGTCCTGCTATCTTTGTGAAGAAGAAGGACAAAAGTTCTCTTGGCGTTGACTATCGCCCGCTCAACGAGGGTCACCATCAAAAACCAAAATCCCTTGCCTCGTATTGATCTCTGTTGACCAGTATCTGGAGCCAGAGGTTTTCCAAGATGACCTCAGATCTGGCTATCACCAAATGAAAGATTCGTCCGAAGATATTCCCAAAACAGCTTTCACCACACAGATACGGCCTATATGAGTACTTGGTCACATGTCTTTGGCTTGACACCAATGCCCCCGCTTTCCAAGTCATGATCTCATGGAACTCTGGTTCATGCCAGAGCTCGATAAATTGTAGTCTGTGTTCATTGACGACATCCTTGTTTATTCAAGAACTCCTGAAGATCATGCCAAGCATCTTCGTGTCGTTCTCTCCTCTATCAGAGATCAAGCTAAATGATCCAAGTTCGTAAAATGTGAGTTCTGGCTAGATCGAATTCATTCCTTGGTCATGTCCTGTCGCTGAAGGGTGTGTCAGTTGACCCTGAAAAAAGTGCAGATACTTGGATTGGAAGCCACCTACCACTGTCACCGCGAAGTTCGCAGCTTCATGGGAATGGCTGGATACTACGCCGTTTCATCCCAGACTTCTCCAGAGTGCGCAAGCCTATCACAGAGTTGTTGAAGAATTCCGTGGATTTTGTTTGGTCAACAGCCTGTGAGCAAGTTTCAAGCCTTGAAGAAAACTACTACTACATCACCAGTCCTAGCTCAACCAGACATCGAGAAACCCTGTGATGTATATGTGATGCATCGGGTACTGGTAGGCTTGTGTTTGACTGCAAGAAGCGAGTGATCGTATGGCCTCACGCAGCTTAGGGACCCTGAGGAGAGTTATCCAACCCATGACTTGAGTTAGCAGCAGTGGTGCATGCTTTGGAAGATATGGCGTCATTATCTGTTGGGCAGTACCTGCATGTGTACACCGATCACAAGAGCCTGAAGATATCTTCACTCAAGAAGAGCTGAACATGAGGCAGCGAAGATGGCTGAGTTAATCAAGGACTATGATATCGAAGGCCATTACCATCCTGGTAAGGCAAATGTAGTTGCCGATGCCCTCAGTCGCAAGTCATACTGCAACTGTCGACGGACAAAGCCTCATGATCTTTCTTTGTGCCATGTCTTGAAAAGGAGGGTATTGAGATAGGTTCCGCAAGGAAGCCCTGAACAATGTCAGGATAGAAACATCGGTCAAGGAACAAGTCATCGCTGCACAGAAGATAACCTGGGATCAAGCACATCATCGAAAAGGTCCAGACCGTAAGGCTGATTGTTTCAGGATCGATGATGTAAGGAGTTGTTTGGTTCAAGAACGTCTAGTAGTTCCCCAAAGTGCCTGAGTTGAGACCAATTGATCCTTGATGAGGACACCTGTCTAGGTTTTCCATCCACCCCGGCGTCAGCAACAAGATTGTACCCAGGATCTAAGCAGAGATTCTGGTGGACAAGATATTGAACATCGGCTCGCTATGTCGCCGCGTGATACTTGTCAGAAGTCAAAGCCGTGCACATGAAGCCTGAGGAGAATGCAGCCTTCATCTGTTACCTCTGCCTGGAAGTGGGAATATCAGCATGGATTTTATCAATGGGTACCAACGACTCGAAAGGTTTGATTCCATTTGGGTAATCGTGACCGACCACCAAACAAGCTCACTTTCGCCAGCAAGACCAAGCTAACGCCGTCCCACGTATGCCGCTTTGTACAAGAACCACGTAGTGAAGCTTCATGGAATACCCAAGACCATTATCTCTGATCGTGGTACTCAGTTGTCGCAAGTTCTGGAAAGCGTTCCATACCTCACTTGGAACCAAGCTCTTGCATAGTACAACTATCATCCGCAGCAGACGGACAAAACTGAGCGAGTCAACCAAGTTTTAGAAGATATGTTGAGAGCCTGGTGCTACCTTCGCAGATACTTGGGATGACTGTTTGCCTTGGCAGAGTTTCTCATATAATAACAGTTATCAAGAAAGCTCAAAATGGCACCCTTTGAAGCACTGTACGGTCGTCGTTGTCGTACACCCCTCAGTTGGTCTGAGCCTGGAGAAAGAGAATTCTTTGGAGTTGACCTGGTTAAAGATATGGAAGAGAAAGTAAGCTGGATACAAGAGAACATGAGATTGCCCAATCCCGACAAAAGAGTTATGCTGACAAGAGACGTCGACCTCTGAAGTTTCAAGTTGGAGATTACGTATATCTCAAGGTCTCACAAAACCAAAGGAGTCACTCGTTTTGGAGTCAAGGAAGGTAGACACCCCGCTACATTGGTCCGTTGAGATTTGGAATGTTGTGGCAAGTAGCTTACAAGCTGAAGTTGCCCGATCATCTTCGGCTGTCCACAATGTTTTCCATGTCTCCAACTCAAGAAGTGCCTCCGAGTACCAGAACATGCCGTGGAAGTTGAAGGTCGAGCTAGAGCCGGATCTATCCTACTCGGAATATCCAGTTCGCGGTTGGATCACAAAGATCGAGTTACTCGAGAATACCACAAGGTGGTACAAATTCAGTGGAACCAGCACTCGTGAGAAGAAGCTACTTGGGAATCTGAAGACTTTCTTGGCAAAGAACTACCCCGACTTTCTCGAATCTTGTCTATGTAAAGTTTTGCCTTTATTCTTTGTCCTTTCTTAAGACGCGAGAATCTCGGGCGAGTTTCTTTAAGGGGGGAAGGCGTGTAACACCTCTGGTGTTTAAGAATGTAATTAACTGACATGTATCATCATAGCATCATTAATCATCTTGATCTTGACATGTGTATGCATTTGCTTAGTGTATCATTTATGTGATGTAACTCTATTGCAAAAACCAGTAGCCCACTCTTCTATAGGGCAAAAATGGTAATTTCACCTCTGTGCCTAGCTTTTGAAATTCTTGTTCAATTTAGTGCCTGATGTTTGTTGTTGACCAAGTTCAAAAAAATCAGATTTAATCTCCTTTGCAAAACCCTAATCCAAACCCTGGATTTATCCCTTTTTAATAACTTCAAATATTCAAAATTTGAGTTGGTCTCAAAAAGCAAAGTTGTGATCTGCAAGAGGAACAACTTTGGTATTAAAGATTTCCATGTTTCTATATAAATTTGAAGTGAATTCAAATTCATTCAAATTCCAGTTTTGTCCCCTTTTCAGTTTAAAAAGTTTTTAAAAACTATTGAGTTCAGAAAAAGTGTGTATTAGCAAAGTTGTAGGTTTTGATAAAGAACAACTTTCATATTGGAAGATTTCAATTTCTGTTTAAATCCAAAGTAATTTTGATTTATCAAATAAAAGTGTCCCCTTTTCTGTTTTAATGTGTTCAAAAACTATTTGGATGAAAAATTCTTTGACAAAGTTGTAGATCTCCTTTCTGAACAACTTTGGTGTTTTGATTTTGTCGCCAGTTCAATTTTGTGGAGATTTTGCAAAATTCAGAAACAGCCAAAAGTCAAACCCTAGACTAGCACTGTTCTCTTCCCGTAGAGCCGAGGCCAGGGGGGGGCCGGCCATGGCGCCGGCGCTGCGCAGCCAGCGCAGGCGGCTGCCCCCACCGCCCCCAACCTGTCGCCGCTGTTCCCTGTTCCCTCCGACGCCCGCACGCGACGGCTGACCATCGCTCCGGCCCCTACGTGCCCAGTCGCCGCCGCCGCGTGGCCATCGCGGCCGAGATTGTGCCCCGAGCCCGTGCACGCTCGCTCGACCGCCAGAGCGCAATCGAGTGCGCACGCCCCCCGCAAACCTTACCCGCCGTGACTCGACTCTCTACCGTCCTCCAAGCCGCGGCTATATAAGCGCCGGAGCCCCGAGCTCCGCACTCACCTCCGCCACCGTGGCCGGACCTCTCCAGACACTCCGCCTCTCACCAGCTAGCCCTAAAGCTCCGCCTTGAGCTCGTAAGCTTTCCCACCCTTCAATTTCACCTTCCCCGCCTCGTTGCCCGGCGTAAGCTCGCCGTCCCATCCCCGGCGAACACCCGACGAGTCTCGGGTGTGGAATTCGCCGTCTCCGCCCATGATCATCTCTCTCACGACCCCCGTGTGTGTCCTTGACCCCGTGCGACTCTAACCGGCCCTTGCGCGTCGCTGTTGTTGCTCAGGACCGCCCGGACCGCCGGAGCCGCCGCGGGTATCTTCTCCCTCGAGCTCGTGTCGAGCCTCGCCCTCCGTGTCGACGCCTCGCCATCGTGTCGAGCCTCACCCTCGAGCCCTGCCTCCGACACGTGGTAAGCATGAGCCTTCGGCTTGCTTCAACTCCGCTTCGCCCGAGCCCAAGCCTCGGCGAGCGCAATACCCCTTCGACCGAGCCCAAGCCTCGGCGACGCATCTCTCCGTCTCGCCCGGTCCGGCCTGGACGAGGCTCACTTCTCCGTTTCGCCCGAGCCCCGCGATTCGCCGAGCCCGCCTAGAGGGAGCACAGTGCTCTTCTCTTTTCTGAGAGTTGTGAATAGTGTCTGTTTTCTTTTTTGTATGATTTTTGTGTTGCATCCAAAAATTCTGAAAATTTTTGTGGTAGTCTCTTTATGTCTGGAGATTTTATAAAAATATGAAACTTGAGTTTTTGCAAAATTTGAAAATATAAAATCCCCTTTTAATGAAAAATGAAGGTTTTGGTATTTTTGGAGAGTGATTTATAACTCCAAAAATCATGAGACAAATTTTTGTGAGCTTCTATGCCATTTAGTCTCTGGTAAAATTTTGAAGTCTTTTGGAACAAGTTGATTTTTGAGCTTTTATTTTAATTGTAATAGTGCCTTGCTAATTAATGTCTGATTTTATTTGAGCACCTTAATGACCTCCAAAAATTATGAAATTTGTTTTGCCATCTATCTACACCATAATGAACATGATTAATTTGGTAATTTTGGAGCAACTTCATAAATGACCTTTTAAATAATTAGAAAATAGAAAGAGGATTAGGGTTGGTAATAAGTGTGATGATGTGATCTTGGATGATTGATGTCATAGACCCCTACCCTTTGGTATGATGGTTGTGATGCTATGTTGGTTGATGCTTAGGATAATTATATAAGGGCTAGTTATCAATATTGCTTAAGGAAGAAATGATTACCTTTTATGCTCAACCTAGAATTCAATCATGCCTGCTTAAAAGAATCTAGAATCAGTGGATTGTCTTGCACCTATAGGCCATATCATCATTCTCATGAGCATCATCATTGATCCGTATAGTTGACGAAGAAGCAGAGGACTGAAGTCGAGGTAGCCACCGAAGATCTGTCCCCGAGGCGACCCCGAGCTTCGACACCTACTCCAACCCGAGTCCGTCCTTTTGCATCCAAGGCAACCCCGGTGCATTTAACCCCTTTCCTTGAATTTATAAAAATGTTTCCTTAAATGCTTTTGAGTTAAATTATTGCATAGGTTTATAGGAGTTGTGTGTATCCTAATTGATGCACTATCCACCTTGACCACTGATACAACCGATAACTGCTTTTCACAAGTATTTGAAAAATGCTTAGCAATGCTATTAAATAGATTTGCAATAAAAATGCCAATTTAAAAGTGTGATCACTTAAGAATTTTAGGGAATTTGGTTACTCCCCTTTGGCTAAGTATTGATCCGTACTAGTCAATGGGAGGAGAGGTGTCCTGCGTACGGTGCCGTCATGTTGTAGTCCGGGACTCAACAAGTTGACACCGACGGGACAGGGTTGAAAAACTGACAGGACGTACTTCTGGGTTAGAGTCCCGAGGTGTGTCTGGCTGGAAAATTAGGGACCATCCGTATGGGGGCCTGCTGGTCAAGACTTGTAACTATTCACATACTCGGAAAGCTCTGGCTCCGAGAAATCCTTATTGGACCACAACCGCGCACTGGAGTGGAGAGATGGCGGAAGTAGCATGTACCCACGTGGGTAGAGTCCCGGAGGAGTGGTGTACTGTACTCGGGTGGCGTAGGACCGGTCACTCCCTACCCTTGCCATCTCCTTACTTTCCTCAACTCTCCATCAGTCATTCCCCAATCTTGGAGGAATCGTAAGACGAGGG